>APFE031600170.1:0-26813 GCA_000404065.3 Pinus taeda | reverse complement strand
GGGGTCGTAACTTTGGCATACGATCTTCGTTTGACGCGTATGATAGCTCGTTAGAAAGATCTATCCGAGAACTACCACTTTGGGAAGGGCAACATCGGTCCATGGACCCATGTTGCCCCCATATTTCCCAAAAAAAACGTCATTTAGGGCCTCAAAACAGCTCCGGAAGTTTAGGACCCGAAAAACTGCTAAAAATAGTAAACTGTGCTACAATTTAGGAAACTAAAAAAGCTGAAAGAGACAATTGTGGGGGTCCAAATCGGATAGGTGGGTGGCCACCAACATCCACCTGGATCACTACTCTCCTCAATAATCCAAACATAGTATTTCCCTCTCTAATTGTCCTTAACGCTCTGCCACCCTCATGCATTAACCCTCGCATGCTTGTCGCCACTGCTCCAAGTGTTGGCTACATGCAGAGGGTGTTCATGACGCTCTTAATAAGCCACATTAATCTCTAGGCCCAGACAAGCCCACTAGGGTCGGCTCGCACCCCGATCAGGGAATGTATCAACCATAGTTTAAATAGCAAAAACAAAAATGATATTTTTTTAATTAATAGTGTTTTCATTTTGAAATATAATAAAAAATAAAATCTCCTTAAGACATTGGTTTTTAATATATTAAGATATCAAAATTGCAGTTGATATATATATATATAAATGTGTGTGCTTTTTTTTTAATTATTATGTCATTGTGTGTAATGACAAAAAATTATCACAATCTATAATGTGGATTATGGGTTTTGCAATTTCTAAAATAATGACGTATGGAATGCCACCACGTCAAGGCTCTAAATCCTGACGCAAGGACACATCCCATTGATTGGTGAAGTATAGAAAGACTTCAATTTTCTTAGAAATAAGCATAAGCGAGTGCATTTGGTCATATAGAAGTCATGGAGCAAAGCAATCACACGAAATGTGCAAATCATGGGACCAGTTCGACCAAAGAGAAGTTACAAGTGGAATGGAAGAGATCTGGTTATCATCATCATTTGAACTTCATTAGTTGCACAAAGTTTGTTTTATCATTTTAACTTGACCCAGTAATGATGATTTTATTTTCATGCTATATTGAATTCATGCTCTAGCCATGAGCATGCAAAACCAATCACATTGTTGTTGTTCGGGGTTTTGAATCCCATGGAAAATAGAATAAGTCACTCCAATGAGTTTGTATTTTTGGGATAGATTCTTCTCGAACAACATATTTTGTGTGGTGGAAATCATAGTATTATGCGGTGTCTATGCTAGCATATTGACTGGGGTCTTGGTCTTATGTATGAAGAAACAAACCCTCGCTAAACCTTCAAAGAGAAAACCTACAACTATTAATGTTCTTATATGGAATTTGATTCATTTAATCCTTGGACCACCAATTTGGTTAACGACGAGCGGGTTGATAGGTTATCATAGCATCCTCTGAGAATGTTAATGATTGAGCAATTGGTTCCTGAAATAATGATGGATGCACTCAATTATTTGGATTATCTAAGCTTTTGTTGTCTCTCCATGATGAATTCTTGCATACATCCGGAGACCAACGACAATAATTCCTGGAAAGCTCTGTATCATAAGGTAGAAAATTAATCAATCCTCAATTATGGTTAATTAATTTAATCCCAAAGTTTTAGTTTTTCAAATTTGACTGAGTAAACCTTTTTTTTCTGTCAATTTTTCCACTGGAAAATCCCAATTTAACAAATACTAGTTATCTTTAATTTCTTTTTTCATCAGGGTTTAGGCTTGTTCAAATTCCCTTGAAGCTTTCACCGCACCACACTTTTGTTATATGAAGGTGAAATTTATTTTTGAGCACTCAACACACTTGTTCCTTGGAGTTTTCATTTGGGTAAAAACTAATTCGACGTATGTTTAGTCCTTGAACTATTTTTCAAAGTTAGGGTTTTAGGGTTTGTCTAAATGCCCTTGTTTTTTTTAATTGCATACACTTTTGCTATATTAAGTTGTAGTTTTGTCTGAGTAAACTCTAATGTGTGGAAATCCCTCTATCACAAGGTAGCAAATTAATCAATCCTCAATTCTTGTCAATTAATTGAATCCCAAAGTTTTAGTTTGTCAAATTTCACCAAGTACACTTTTTTCTGTGAATTTTTCATCTGGCAAATCCTAATTTAATGAATATTTGTTCTCTTCAACTGCATTTTTCATCGGAGTTTGAAGGTGCAATTTGTTTTTTAGCACACTTATTCCTTTAACTTTTTATATGGGTAAAAACTAATTCACTGAATGATCAATCCCTGTATTATTTTGTTCAATTAGGGTTTTAGGGTTTGTCTAAATGCACTTGTTTTTTCAATTTTCAACGATTTTGTTATATTATGTTGCATTGTTTTCCTGAGTAAAACCTCTCTAGGTTACTTCAATGAAATTTTGATTTGGGTAAGGTGACAACTTGTCAAGTGATCAGTTTGTTCAATGATTTTGTTAAATTAAGATTTACTGCATGTACAATGCTCATGTTATTATTTTCAATTGGGTAAGCTTTTGTTATATCAAGTTGTAGATTTTGTTTCATCACATTTGTTTTGTGAAATTTTCAACTGAATAGATCCCCAATTTTGCGAATGATGGCTTTGTTGAAATGGTGTGTTATCCCAAGCTCTAGGTTTTAGGCCTTACTTTTCATTTCCAAGTTAACCTCACAAGAGCCCACCCCTTGGCTAATTAGTTGTCGAGGCCTAAAATAATCCCACTATGTCCTTATTTTGGCATTTCTTAGGGCTCAACAAGTCAAGGAATGGTTAGAAATCCTTAATATTTGCCTAAATTGCAAGGGATCCCTCGAGGATGCAGAGAACATCCCCAATTTCCTTGAAGTTGCATGTATTGGACATCACCATTATTACAACTCAGATCTAAGAAAAAATTATCACTATTTTTTGTAATTCATGGCACAAACATTAAAATGAGTTTTGTTTTTGAAGGGCTTAAACATTTTAAGGATAATTATTTTTTTCACAATATGGCTAAAGTTAAAATATGTGTGTTTTTTCCAAATTATAAGTTCGATTCAACAGAGAAAAAATAAATAAATATTATATATATATAATATATATATATATATATATATTATATATTTGGAGTTTTTATCTTTCAAATTCATAAATGATAGGAATCCTCAGTGTAAAAGGCTATAAATATGTATGTGTGAAAACCCTAAGATCATCGCAATTTGGACATAAAATTGAATTGTTTTACCAACAAACGATCTCACTAGCAGGAAATCAGTTAGAACTTTTAGTATCATTGTGCGTAATAAGTTGTATTGATAAGAGAAGTTTTTACTTTCTAGTACTCTTTTTTTTCTTGTGATTAACCAATGGCAAAGGCAAAGGCGAGCTATTGAATGGGGTAGTTCATGTGGTGAAGGAAAAGGTTACAAAACCACAATTGTATGTGGATGAATATCCAACTTGTTTGTATGAAAAGATTTCAAGCTACAATATTTTGAGGAAACAATATTGCAACAACATCTACACAATAGGGAGAACAAGGTTGTGGGGGTTGTGGGTTTTTGTGGTGTAAGGAAGACAACCTTGGCATTAGAGTTCTTTAACCGCAATAGGGTATTTTACCATCAATCATGTTTTTTGGGAAATGTGAGAGTCAAAACTTTTTTTCCTTCCTTACACAATAAACTCCACCAAGGTTTGACTTCACAGGATTTGAATATATGTAATGTTGTCGAAGGTATATCAGAGCCTTCTCATCATCTCTTGGGTTATAAATCTTTCATAATTTTTTATGATGTCGATCATGACCAACAATTAGAAGATTATTTTCACCTCAGAAAGAGGCACTTATTTCTGTTAGCTTAATGTCACTTACATCTCACAATTGGGATTTTCTTACAAGTAACAAAGTCTCATCCATATACAAGTTGTCAAGCCTCGACAGAGAACATTCACAAAGGATTTTCTACATGCATTCATTTCATGAGCATCAACCTCGTGTTGGATTTGAAGAACTAGTTACAATTTTTTTGGATGCAGGTGATGGATTGTTGTTATCTCTCCAAGCGCTTGGTTCTCAACTTTATATAAGATATTTAGAGTAATGGGTAGCCCAATACATCTGTTATCATGCAAAAAATACATCTATACAAAAGAGAAAAAAGTAATGACAATGCCACCATGTGGCTGTTGTTTTATATAGTTTTGACAAAATCATGATTCTAATTAAAAAATAATAATTAAACATAACCATATTAAAAAAATTTGAAAAAGTACGTGATATAAAGGATATTAACTTTCATTATTATAAAAATAAAAATATGTTAATAGCATTGTGCATAGTTATAATTTATACTTTATTTGGTCTTATACTAGCCTAGATTCATTTTAACTTTGGATCTACCAAGTGTAAAACGGGATCAAATCTTTTTTCACTCTAAAAGAGGTTTGCAACTCAAGATTTGATCCCTCTCCGCACTTGGTACATCTAGAGTTAAGATGGATCTATGCCAACAATAAATTGACAATTTTACCTCAATTTTGTTTTAATTATTAATTTAAAATTTTCAATTCATTTTATTTTATTTATTTTATTTGATTTCTATTTCTATTTTTATGTAATCTGGTTGGGTCAAAATGATTACGTAACATAACATGATTAAACATTACAGCATCTCTTCCATATTGGGCTAGAGAGTGCCTCGCAATGCAATTACTCTTTCTCTTTTATCGTTAAAGTAGATGTTATTTCTATGGGATGATCAATTAGATTGTATGTGATTGATTATTGTTGGTTTCTATTTTTTATTTTTAATATGTATATCCATACATAAGTTAATTGTATAATCATTTGGGTTTATTGGGGAATGCTAGGGTTCCTGAGCAATCCTTGATGCCCCGTCCCTTCGCGCCCACCATTTCGAAGCTCGTCACCTCGGGCCTCTCCTACTGAGTTCGTCTTCATGAATCCGCCATCCGGAGGGGTGGGCGAGGCTCCCCCTCCTCCCAAAGACTCCTTTACTGTCAACTCGGAAAACGCGAACAGGAACGCCAGCCCCAGCTCCACCCCACTGTCCGCCCACTTCATTGATCCGGCTACTGACAAAGCTGGCAACAACGGGCAAGTTCTGCAGCCACTAAAGTCAAAGGAATCGATCAGAATGCCTCGACGTCGCTGCCAAAGGCGTCCTCTGCCACATGCATCCCCAAGACTTCAGAAAGAACCAAAATAGATCTCCCTAGTCACAGAATCAACAGTAAAATCCAATATATGAGGGATCATGCCCTCATAGGCAAGTTCTTAGGACTCTAGCCTACTGAAAAGGCCTTGTAAGGATGGATAGCTTCCAAAGGGAAGCCTAAAGGACAAGTTACCCTGCAACTTGGTCCCAAAGGTTTCTTCGCTGCCATATTCAACTGTCTAGAGGACAGAACTCGTATCTTCGAGGGAGGCCCATACTTCTTCAACTCTGCAGGCCTATACCTTCGAGACTGGATAGAGAGATTCAACCCAGACAAGGAAGACTTCAACTGGACTCCAGTATGGATACGTATGTATTCTCTCCCCTTAGAATACTGGGACGAGGAGACCTTAAAGGACATAGGCAATGGCCTGGAGGTTTTTATCAAAGTCGCCAAGGAAACTAAACACCACAGATACACCTCCTATGCCAGGATCTATGTCCACATGCACCTGGCCAAAGCACTCACGGATTCGGTAAGTTTATTCCACGACGATTTTGAATGGGTTCAAACAATAGATTATGAGCATGTTCCTTTTCGCTACAGGAAATGCCATGAACATGGCCACCTATTCAGAGATTGCCCTCTGAATCTAAGGTCCAAAGCCCCTATCCCGGAGACTAGCAAAGATGATGAGGGATTCACAAAGGTCACCGGTAGACGAAAGCACGCCAAGAAATCTCCTGTCGCCCCTGAAGTTCTCAAGAAATCTGACTTAAAGAATAACTTTTAAATCCTGACCTCTCAAGATGACTTGGAGGATCACCACTCAACCCCTTCAACTTCAGATCTACCTCCAACTTCTTCCCCTCCCCCCCACCAAAATCTTCAGCTCTTCTCTCAGCCTCCAATCTCTCCATCATCCCTGCCTCTGCATCCTCTGATAATAGAGATCAAGATAAAGCCCTTCAAGCATCCATCATGGAGATCGATGTTGCTCTAGCTCTCAGTATCCATCAACAGCCAAACAAGGAAGAACAGAACATACCGATTCACATGGATGAGGATCCAGAAAGTATAGATCTGGGAGATTTGGACATTCTTAGTCTGGAAACAGCGTGTTGACAGAAATAATTTAATGTTATACCCCCCAGGAAAATTGAGAGTCTTGCAGTAGTATTAGCCAGGGAACAACAAAACAAATGTCTTGGTATTCAGGCAGGCAGTCCGTGGGATGGAAAAAAAACAGAAAGAATCAAAGAAACATGGGCGCAAAACGGATCTGCAAAGGGCCATTATTATTGGAGATATGCTAGTGGAATTCGGGAGATTCCCCAAGCTGACTAGGCTTTACAAATATCTCCCTCATGGTTCCTCATAAAGCTCATCTCATGGAATGTGAGAGGGCTTAACAACCCTACAAAACACAGAATGTTAAAAAATATGATCCAGCAAGATAAGCCTTCATTAGTCTATAGCATAGCACTGGAAAAGATCCTAAATAAGGCATGGTCTGTATGCCGCTCAATCTCAGTGGATGCTTCAGGGGCTTCAAGAGGGCTAGCAATCATTTGGAATCCTCAAGTTCTCTCCCTTCAAGATTTCCATGCCTCACACTACTTTATTCAGACAACTTTCCATCTAAGCGGGACCAATATCCATGGTCATCTCTCTAATGTGTATTTCCCACAAGATTTACAAAAGAAGTTGGATCTGTTGGACGCTCTCATAGCTCTCAACTTTGTCAGAAGCTTTCCCCTTTGGATATGCGGTGGTGACTTCAACATCATCACAGCTTTGGAGGAAAAATCAGGAGGTAGATTGAAGCTGGAAGGAGACAGCATTGGCCTCAAAAAATTCATACACAGAAATCAGTTAATGGATCTACAGACTTCTAATGGTATGTATACTTGGACCAATAAAAGAAGGGGACCACAACATATAGCCTCCAGGCTGGATCGATTCCTTATGTCGGACAATGCTATTCACCTGGGTGGGGACTTTCACACCTCTATCATGCCTCAAGTGGGTTCTGATCACTGGCCCATAATGCTACAGTGGTCGCGTCCAGGCTCCAGGTATAATAGACCTTTTTGCTTCGAATCTTTTTGGTTCTCACACCCTAATTTTAGAGCCGTAGTTATTGATGCCTGGAACTCCTTCACTCCCCCTGAAGGAGCCAAGATGTTCTAGTTTCAACAAAAGTTAAAACACCTCAAACAAGCTCTCAAATCTTGGAATCACACTCAGTTTGGCAACATTTTTTACCATCAGAAAGCACTGGAGCAACAAATGAATACATTACAACAGTGTATCATCACTAAAGGAAGAACCGAAGACTATGTGCAATAGGAGGAGGCCCTATTGACTAAGATTGAAGCACGAAGGCAACAAGAAGAAATCCTATGGCGTCAAAAATCCAGGATCGGATGGCTTAAGGAAGGGGAGAAAAATACAAAATTCTTTCACAGGTCTACTATTCAAAGGAGAATGCATAATAACATCGCTTTCATTAATAATCGACATGAAGAGAGACTGGAGGTGCATGAAGAAGTCGAACAAGAATTCAATTAGCATTTTAAGTACATTCTACGGGAGCCTCCGGGTAACAAGAATCAGGAAATTAGATCAATTACGCAGCATCTTCCTAAAATTATTACAGCGGACCACAACAAAATGCTTCTCCATCCTATCTCGATGCAGGAAGTGGAGGATGCTATGGCTCAACTCAAGGATGGCAAAGTGCCGAGTCCCGATGGCTTTACAGCCAATTCCTATCATGCTTTCTGGGAGCTTATCAAAACAGAGGTCTGGGAGATAGTGGAAGAATCGCGATCGATGCATTGGATCCTTCCCTCCCTCAACACGACCTTCATAGCGCTAATACCTAAAGTGGAAGAATCCAATACTCCTGACAAATACAAGCCCATTGCACTTTGCAATGTCATCTACAAACTCATATCTAAAGTCCTGGCGAATAGGCTCAAACCTCTGCTCCCTCTCCTCATTTCGCTAGAGCAGACAGGCTATGTAGAAGGGAGACAGATCATGGACGGGATCATTCTCTCAAATGAAGTGATCCACTCACTCAAGATACTAAAAACGCCAGGCATGATTCTCAAGTTAGACCTTTCTAAAGCTTTTGATAAAATCAGCTGGAGCTATATAAATCAGATGTTATTAGCATTTGGCTTCAGTGCCACTTGGACGCATTGGCTAATGAATCTAATCTCCTCCCCCTATTTCTCCATTTTCCTTAATGGTTCTCCTTCCATGCCCTTTCGCCCTTCCCGGGGAATACTACAAGGCAACCCTCTTTCCCCGTTCCTCTTTGTTATTATGGCCGAAGGCCTAAGTCACCTTCTTCATTCTGCTATCTCTTCACACATCTTAAAGGGCATTTCTTTTCATGGAATACCTCCCATATCCCACCATCAGTTTGTCGACGACAATATGCTTTTCGGCCATCCTTTAGCTCAAGAGGCCTCTACCTTCAAGTCCTTACTCAATCTCTTCTTAGAAGCTTCTGGCACCACCATCAATGCTTCTAAATCCCAGCTCTTCTTCTTCCACGCGCCCATTCTTACTCAGAAAAATATAGCCAGGATTATGGGCTTCCTGATAGCTGAGCTTCCTTCGAAATATCTGGGAGCTCCCCCGCTAGACTTAGCTATCAAACATGCTTCTTGGAGATCCCTCTTTGACCAGTTAGAAATTAGGCTCTCCTCCTGGACCTACCGCTCACTCAACATTGCCAACCGGCTTGTCGTTATCAAATCCATTCTCCAAGCCATGCCTCCGTATTTATTTTCTATATTGGCAGCTCCTAAATGGGTTCTTAAAAATATTCGTAATCTTCAAAGAAACTTTCTTTGGGGTTCTTCAGGACTCAATAGAAAATGGGCTTTTGTCAAATGGACTGAGGTCTATCTTCTGAAATCAGCTGGCAGGCTAGGTCTGAGGGATCCCCTACATAGCAATCACACCATGGGAGCCCGCATCTGGTGGAACTAGATCTCCAAACCACACATTCCTTGGGCTCGACTCTGGCAGGCCAAATATGCACCAGGCAACCAACAGGAAGATCTCATCCACATTAGCACAACCACCCTTGGCTTGTTGATTTGGAATGCTGCTAAGCAACATAGTGCCTTTATTCAAGCGCACAGCTTTTGGGAAATCCATTCGGGTACTACAGCTAGATTTTGGGAGGACTCTTGGCAACAACTTCCTAAACTAGCCTCACTCTTCCACAAACCCAAGTGGCAAGCTTCTATGCAGCATACTGATCAAATCCATGTCCATCAGTTTTGGCAGCAACAATCCCCTCAAGGTTTTCAACTTTGGAAATCAGCTAGCACCTGGCAGGCTAATTGGCAAGAGGAAACATATGAAGAGATCGATCAAGAGCTTAAACTCAGGAAAATTAAATACTCTGATCAAAAGGACAAAGTTCGATGGGGACACATGCCCAAAGGTATGTTCACTACCAAGGTAGCATACCAACTTCTCTATCAATCCATGCAGATATCAAAGGATCAACTTTGAGATCGGGTTTGGAAACCATGCATCTGGCCTAAGGTCTCTACCTTCCTTTGGCTTCTAAGCAAACAACGAATCCTCACTTGGGATAATCTACAAAAGCGAGGATTTACTGGGCCTTCCAGATGTCCTAATTGCAATCTTAACACAGAGACCATCCTGCATCTCTTGGATACCTGCCCATTAGCAGCACTACTTTGGGAAAGAACAGAACAGTGCAATAGAAGAATGGGCAGACGTGTGGGAGATATTATAAACACTATCAGAAACTGGCCTCGGCATCCTTTCCAAATCCTTCTTCTCAATTCCATCTGGATCCTCTTACCGGGCTTTGTCTACTGGATTATCTAGAAGGAGAGAAATAACAGGATCTTCAACAATCTCAGTAAGCCCCTTAATACCCTATGGCTACTTCTCAAACAAAACCTTCAAGAAACTCTAGCTCTAAGACACTGGTAAGACTGGGATTTGCCAGCCTCACCCCGGGAATGCCAAATTTTGAAAAATTGGAACTTGGACCTCACTTTTTTAGCTCAAGTCAAGCCCAGCTCCTCCATTCATACTGACTTTCCCCACTCCTGGTCTCCCCCTGCCTCCCTTTCCTACAAACTAAACTTTAACGAGGCTGCTAAGGGAAATCCTGGGCTGGCTGGTTATGGGGGTATTTTCAAAAACGATTATGGCTTAGCACTACACATATATCATGGATCGCTTGGAAAAGATACCAACAATGCTGCCGAACTTGAAGGCTTATGGAAAGGCATTTGTATAGCGGAAATGGAAAAAATTTTCCCTCTAGAGGTAAAAGGGGATTCTCAAATTTTAATAGAAGCAGCTACTCGGATTCACTCAGGCACCCTAGCAGCAAAGATTGCATCGAGCTGGCGGCTTCTAAGCATATTGGAACAAGTTGAAGAATGGCTCAAGGCAGCCCGAAGCATCACCTTCAAGCACGTTCGGTGTACAGCTAATAAGGTAGTAGATAGACTGGCTAACCAAGGCATCAATCAACAGCTCCCATTCCTCTCCAGCCCAATAAGTGATTCCAATGATGAACAACTCAAACAATACTGGACTCTTCTGGTGCAACAAGATATATCTCTCCCGGATGCGGGTGTGTAACGTGACAAGTTGTACGAGGGCGGCTTGGTGGGTTGGTGTGTGGCTCACTACCACCGCCATCTGGCCTCACGTGAAGCCAGGTTTAATGTCTTCAACGAAAAACATCAATGCAACATTAATGTCTTTCGCTCCCCCTCTCCAGTCTACAATTTCTTCAAGTATGGTGCCCCTCTTAAATTACACTCTCGCTCCTCCCTTGAGCTCTTGTCGTTCCAGTGTTGGAGCAGCACTTCACTCTCGAGCCAGTCCAGGGTATCGTTTTACTCTGGATTGTTGTGTTGAGGTAATGCTGGGCTTCCACACTTCTCATAGCCCTATTTGCAACTACAGCAGTCGCTCCTCCTCTGTCTTTCCTGTTGCTGCCAGTTTAGCTCTTCTTGCTCATATCAACATGCCTAGATTACACTCGAGAATGAGCTGCAGAAGAGGAATTTCTCAAGGCCGCATAACCCGCCAGCCCTCCTCCACTACCTCGGACTCCTCGACTGAAGCCTCGAACTTCTGCGCTGATAGCTTTCCAGTTACCAGGTGTGGACATGGTCAGGGTCGAGGGCAGCAATATATAGCAGAGCGCTCTCAGCATTCCCATTCTCACACTACTTGTTTTTGGTTCCCCTGCACTCTCCGTAATTCCTCCTTCATAGCCTCTATCACCATCAAGATTTGGGAGGATTCTTTTGGTTCGGTTGTTGCTACACCAGGGGTGTCTCAGGAGATGGGGGTGGAGGAAAATCATGGGACTTCTCAAATTGACAATGCGTAGACTAAGGATCCGGGTGGCTCTGTCGGTCCAAGTGTCCCCACTGGTGAAGGTTCTTCAGGTAAAGAAGGCCATCCCTCCGAGGAAGAAGACCCCTACAAATATGGGTGTCCATTGTTGAAGATGCAGCTACCACCTCTCATGAAGCGTAATCAGGTCTACGCTTCTTGGTTTTTGTTTCTATGTTGTTTGAAGCTACTCAATTCCCTTATGGTTAATAGTCATCACATGATTTATAATTCTCAGGCTCAGATTTTTATTCCAATGTCAAATGGTCGGTTTCCACTACGTGGGCGGCATTCTCTTGACTGTGTCATTGGGTCTTAGTTTCAGTTTAATCTGTTCTTTGGGTCAGTCTCCAGTTTTGAAAGGGCAACGCATAACTGTTTATTTGTTTGGGCTCAGTTAACTTGTCTTGGTCTAAATATTCCTCTAGTCAGTCTTAAGCTTCAATATGGGCGTTTTCTGTTTCATGGAAGATCTACTAGTTAGTCTTTAGCCAATATTTTTGGTCAGTGTTCAAGCGAGGTATTGTGAGCATGTCGCCTCTCTGGGCTAGACTTTTCGAGGCCACTGCCTCTCTGTAATTATAACTTTTTGTATCAACATAGGAGTAGACAAGTTCAGAGAAAAAAAAAATTAAATAAATAAATAAATTGTATAATAATTTGTATTGTGTGAAATAGAGTGTGAAAGGTATCTTTGTATGCGACTTCTCTATATTTGTACAAGAATACTAGTTTTGGATAAATGAAACAAAAATTAAAAAGGAGTTTTTTGTGCTGGAATATTCAACAATACTAAGAAGGGGGATGAATCAGTATTGTGAACTTTTAACAATTTTAATCATATCATGTAAACATTAAATAGTTAAGGACACCATTCAACAATGCATAATATCATAGACAATACACAAGAAAATTTTAGGGGGAAACCCTTCCGGGAGAAAAACTACCAAACACTTTTAATATAAGTCTTCAAGATTACATCAATAGGAAGCTCTAACTTCCAATATTCTCCAGCAACAACTGGAAGGAGGCTCCAACCCCCTTATTTTATCAGATTCAACTTAAAGTAGGCTCCAACCCCCTAATTTTATCAGCTTCAACTAAAAGGATGCCCCAACACCATGGTTTTACTAGCTTCAACTAGAAGGATGCTCCAACACCCTATCTTTATGAGATCCAATTAAAAGTATTCTCCAACACCTTGTAGCGTCAATCTGCTACCCTAGCATCACCTTGCCACCCTAAAGTGTTCTCAAGCTCCAACTTGAAGGAGACATTAATCTCCTCCTTACACCACCCTGCCACACTGAAGATAGAAGATAAAAGAATAAGATAGATTACAATGGTTACATTGATCAACCACTACACTCATGGCTCTAATCACTACCCTAGTCTCAATAACCTTGACAAATCTATTATCAAAACCATTACTGCACTGTCACTACAATGCCTTTGCTTTGTCACTATATTGTCTGCTATTATATACATTGTTGCAATACTATTGTGAGAGTCCCTAGTTGCTTCACTCAAATTGATAGGCACTAGCTAAACAATCCAATAGCACTCATCACTCTCTGCTCGTCAATATCATCAAACTATCAAAGCCAAGTAGACATCAACTCAGCTAAAACTCTACAATACATACACATAACTATGCATGACACCATTAAGTACCCTCTGCTACATACAAACCCTAGTGACACCTAAACCTTTGACCACTATATAGTCAATAAACATGTAACTAGAAATGTTTCACTTCTTTGACTCAACATGTGGCCAAATCAAGACATTCTATCTCTCATCATCAAAATAAACTTGCATCTCTAGCATCGGTGTCTCATAAAAACAAAATACTTTATAAGTATGGCATTAGGGTTGGCTTATATATATATATATATATATATATATATATATATATAATATATATATATATACATACATACATACTTTGTCACACAGGGTTTGTGTAATATAAGCACAATTGTATGGCTCAAAAGCACTCAACTCTAGTAGCGTATCAAACTCTCACAACAACCTAGTATTCTCTAAGGCTGGTGGTAGCATACACATTAGTAGAAACATATACAACATTGTATCTAAGCAATATAATCCCCTACACATCATCCAACTCACCAAATATGAATTTTAAGCATAAGACAATATATGCACGAGATTTGTCGTAGACAAAGTGATGCTCATAAACAAGAAGGAATTATAACTAATTAACTCATTGCACTCTTTGCATACTCAAATTTTTTCAATCACCAAACCAACTATAGGTACTACTCCTTTTTTCACAATTGATCGATCCATTCCTTTGATTCGGATTGCACTTATTGTGACCAGCTGGACGAATATTAGATCGATCCCTCTATGTAATGTGACTAAACTCGGACTTTTGGACCTACATTTCAATCCATACACTCCTCAAGTCACACAATAACACACACTACATATTTGGAAATTTTATCTTCACTATGAGGATCAACTCTAATGACCATCCTTGTGTTTAGTTCTCGGTGTTCAAGATCCACATTGATTCATCATCTTATTGGGTAACGCACATACAACTACAACCTTGTAGGAAAGTTAATTTGACCAGTTCCACCTGGGACCAAGGAAACTTGAATTGCATGCATGGGCTTCTTTTTCCCAGAATAGAAAAAGCAACATGAAAAAAATAATCCCTAGATTTTAGGGAGCTATTTTTAGCAGTTGGAGGTTACATGCAATGATCGTTTTACAATCTTTCCTCCAAATGTCGCTTTTTCCTAGATTTGTGGCATGCGCATCATGAGCTTCAAACTTATTTATTCGACGCTTCAGAGCTCATTTATTCACATCGATCTTGGAGCTCTGACATCCCACAACACATCTAGGACTCTTTAACACATCCATCTCAGCTATTCACGGGTAAGTGGTCTCAACTTGTCTTTTATAACATTTTTTTCGCTTTTTGTGTTTTCGCTTGTGTGAGTGTTGTTTGCTTGATTTCTTTGAAAGCTTGTTGTCATTTACATGCATACTAGCTTGTATGCATCGTTTCAGTTTTAGTTACGATCTCACCATTGTCGCATGCATGAAACTGTTTTGCATGAATGGTCACTAATTCGGCAACTCGCTTCACCCACATGCATGTTGTTCTAATTTCTTAATCTTCAAGTCACTGCTTGCATGCACGATCATTTGTTTCTGCTTACACTTAGTATCGCCACGCATTCACTTTCACATTTTCTCTCAGTTGCCCGTCGATGGGTCTAGGAAGCCTTGGCCTGGATTCTACCTCACCAAGACAACATTGCGCAATCTTGAGAGGGAAGGCTTTGTCTTCCCCTCAGGAAATGTGAATTTCTACCCAGCAGTTGTTCCTTGGGCCTGCTTCGAACAATTCTGAGGGACAATGACTGTTGACCCAAAAAATTGTGCAATGCAGTCACTGAGCCTGTAGCCATTGCCAACTGAAATTGTACATTGCATAATCTCAACAGTCAGAAGTCGGCCTGGATTATGCATTGTGGAATTCCAGCAGCCAGTCATGCCTCCCGGACAGCCCAGACTACTTTTACGCAAGTCTGGCAGGCAGTCTCCCAGCCTCCCAGAAGAAATTGTGCAATCATTTCCAGTCTTTCCCAGGTATGTGTTATGTCGTTCCTCCAATTTGCTTTGGTTGTCGCTGATAGGTTTCTTGCCATGCATGTCACTTTGTCTCCAAATCTAGCAGTTATTCGTCCACCTCTTAATAGTTTAGCATCAATGGCCTCTAAGAGAGCAGGATCAAAGTACACTAACAGAAGTGAAACTAGAGCAACAGTTGAGCGAGTGTCCACAAGTCTACCGATCTATGAAGACACCAAGTTGATTCTAGACAAGGACATCAAGCTGAAATGGAAAGAGGTCAATGATGCATTCTCAATCACATTTGGGGAAAACCTCGAAGACTTCCAGGTATACGTGAACATTCACAAGTCCAGCTTGTACCGGATTTCATGCAGATACCCCATGTTCCCATGCGTGGTCATGATCCACTGGATCGTCTCACACACACCCCGAGATAATGACCTTGAGCAATGTTAGCAGGATGAAGATTACAACCTTCAGGGCACAGGATTATGATAAGATGTACCAGATGTCGGAGCCCGTAAATATCATGGAGACTCCTTTCAAATTACGTAGCAACAATGCCAACTCTAAAGACATTATGAAGAACTGGGTAAAGGATCTAGCTAGATTCACGATAACACCCATCCATATCTACAAGACGAAGATACTATGGAAGGCATATCAATACTTGGTCATCTTTTCATGTCGACTGTATGGCCAAGAAAGCACAGAAACCCTCCCACATAGTTGGGTGATCTCGTTGGACCAACTAGCCAGAGAGGGCAAACCATGCAACTCGTCCGATGTAGAAATTTCACACCTGTAGAACAAACCGATATATGCAATGTCCTAAAGCATAATACTTGTTCTACTTCTACAAAACATTAATTGGAAGCATAATCGAAATCATGAGCAACATCAAGTAGAAACAAGCATAACTAATCAAGAGAAATAGTCACACATAACACAAGATATATCCAGTGGAAAGCACCAACATAAAACCCCAACCATGTATTATCAAGCAAGTGGAAATCCTCTTCAACATACAAAAAGAATCAGCTCAATAGCTATCCTGCTCTCTCTGTACTCTGATGATCTTCAATCAGAAGATGAAGATCATAGACTACCTAGGCCTCAATATATAGGCCACGAGTCCTCCAATCTCCAGTAATACGTATTTCTCTTGGAAATAGATCCTTCTCCATGCGAGGAATACTTACTAGAAATATCCAAGCATCTAATAGTACATTGTCCCTCATCTAATCTCAATTGGGTCTCTGACAAAACTGACATGCAACAGTTATCCATGAGTGAATTCTCAGTTATCTAAAATAATAGTTGTCACATGCATGTAAGCATTAACAAACTATATTTTATTATTTTAACAACTTGTTAAAATAATCTAACTGGACTTGACTAGTTAGAACTAAGTCAACTGATTCTCTCATTATAGAACTCATACTTATTCCCTCAATCAGTGGAGGAAATTAAGGATAAATTCCTTAATCAGTGCGACAACTCATGTGCATGATCACAAAGACTTCAAGTTCGAATTTCCTTAACTAATTAACTCAACTGAATTAATTAATTAATATTTCCAACTGCTGTTAAGACAAAATTAATTTTACTTCCTATAGATAGACTAGGGACTGCTATAAATAGGAAGGGACCCAAAAATGCTATTTTTAGAACTTTCTACTTTTAGCAGTTTCACCTCTCACCCAATGTGGCCAATGACCTCACTGGCCAAACTGCTATTTTTAGACATGTTATTTTTAGCATATCTATTTTTAGCACATTATAAATTTAACATTTCTTGTTGCACATTTTTCAACACTCCCTCTCAACAAGAAAGGCTTTCTCTCGAACCTGGTCCTGTAACTCTAGAATGTTTTGCATGCAACACATCTACCTGGTCCACTTGCTCTAACAACACTTGGAACAAAAACATTCCCAACTGACCACTATGTTGGACTAGGAACATACTCTGATGTTGAAGCTCTACCTGCTGCTAACAAGTGCTCCCTCTCTAACATCTACGCTATTGCAACATCTCCATGCATCTCGCACCATTACACACCTCTCTGTGCCACCTAGCACTGTGCAAAACACTTGTGCCTCTCGCATTGTTGCAGCCTGCTAGCTATGCATTGTCCTGGGATTCCCTGCACTGTCACTCTCTCTGCCACTACATCCACATCTGTCTCTACTCAATCAGTCAGTTCCTGCTACTCCACATCCGGGCTCCTGTAGCAAGGTCTCATCCAAGAGGTTGGGTACCTCAAGGATCCTTCCCCTCCTCCTTGGGATGATCACTCTATATCACCCCACCTCCTACCTGGAGGTATGGTTGCATGTGATCCCTCTGCCCACCTGGCTCAAAGTTTCCCCCTACTGGAGGTCTCTGCATGAGTAGATGTCTCTACTCAATCTCCACTCAGCTTCCCCTGTTGTGGCTGCTCCATAACCTCCTGAAGTTGTTGCACCAATCGTGACTCCTCCACAATCGTCTGAGACTTCTTCTGGCTCTGCATGTTGAGAGGTAATATACCCTCCCTCTCAACCACCAAGTCTCCATCAGTTGCCTTGTTGCTCAAGGCTTTGCTTGCATCTTGAACCTCAAGAGCATACAAGTTCTTGACCCGTGAACCGATCTGCTTCACCAATCTAGTGATGATGTGTCTAAGGAAAACATTTCCCTTACTGAAGATTACATCATAGCCTCTGTCTTCCAACCTCGCAATTGACACCAAGTTCATCTTCAGTCTTGGTACATACTTGACATCGGTTAAGGTAAGGCGAGCTCCATGCTCCCTCTAAAAAATAACCATGCCTACACCTGAGACACTATACTTCTCATCATTACCCATTGCTATGAGTATCTAGAGATCTTTCCCCTCCAAAGTACTGAACAAACTCTTATTGCCAGTCATGTGGAAAGAAGCTCCACTGTCAAGAAACCAACCACTTCCCACCATGGATGAAACCATGCATGCGAAGAGTGTGAAATCCAACTCAAACTGTGAAGCAAGTGCCTCACCTTCAGATCCTTCCTCGGATCCCTTCTTGGATTTCCTCCGTGGATAATTTGCAGCATAATGGCCCACCTCATGACAACGAAAGCATCACACTTTCGATTTGTCAACCTTCTTCCCATCATTGGAAGAACTAGATTCGGAAAGAGAAACCTTCTCCTTCCCCTTCTTCGCCTTACTCGCTAAGTCACAGTTCTCCTCATCATGCATGGATGAAGAATTGTCTCTGGTGCTTCGTCTGATCTCCTCCTACATCAAATCCGACCATAGTCGTTCCCAATCTGGCAGTTTCTCCCTTCCATTCACTGAGTCCTGGAAGCCATGCCAGCTCTTAGGAAGGCCAAGGAGTGTTAGACTCACCATATCCTCATCCGATGTCACGACCCCTGCACTTGCAAGCTCATCCCTGCATGTGATGAGCTTGGTCAGATACATAGAGATCATCTCATCCCTTTCACACTTGATCTTTCAAAGTTTGTCCTTCAGTGCCAACTTCCTCTGATCATTGCTATTCTGATATAAATCTTTCAATGTTTTCCACATTGCATGCGGAGTCTCCTTCCCATGGAGGCTCGAGACAATGTGATCTCGCACTCCCTCCAAGAGAATTCTCCTAGCTCTAGCCACACACTTCCTCCATTCCACATGCTCAGTGTTGTCAGTAGGCTTAGGGATTTCTTGATCAATGAAATCCTTAAGGCCATTATCTTCCAAAACTGCCTCCATGCAATCCTTCGAAGTTATATAGTTTAAGCTGCCATCAAGGGCATACTCAAGCCTCAAACCATTGAACGCCATCGATGAAATAGATGTGATAATAACTTGAGATCTATATCAAGAATAAGAAACTTCGAATTCCTCCTGCTAGTATATTGTTTTTGCTTGATCACCTGTGCTCCGATACCATATAGAAATTTCACACCTGTAGAACAAACCGATATATGTAATGTCCTAAAGCATAATACTTGTTCTACTTCTACAAAACATTAAACGGAAGCATAATCGAAATCATGAGCAACATCAAGTAGAAACATGCATAACTGATCGAGAGAAATAATCACACATAACACAAGATATATCCAGGGGAAAGCACCAGCATAAAAACCCAACCATGTATTATCAATCAAGTGGAAATCCTCTTCAACATGCAAAAGGAATCAGCTCAATAGCTATACTGCTCTCTCTGTACTCTGATGATCTTCAATCAGAAGATGCAGATCATAGACTACCTAGGCCTCAATATATAGGCCACAAGTCCTCCAATCTCCAATAATACGTATTTCTCTTGGAAATAGATCCTTCTCCATGCAAGGAATACTTACTAGAAATATCCAAGCATCTGAAAGTACATTGTCCCTCATCTGATCTCAACTAGGTCTCTGACAGAACTGACATGCAACAGTTATCCATGAGTGAATTCTCAGTTATCTAAAATAATAGTTGTCACATGCATGCAAGTATTAACAAACTATATTTTATTATTTTAACAACTTGTTAAAATAATCTAACTGGACTTGACTAGTTAGAACTAAGTCAACTGATTCTCTCATTATAGAACTCATACTTATTCCCTCAATCAGTGGAGGAAATTAAGGATAAATTCCTCAATCAGTGGGACAACTCATGTGCATGATCACAAAGACTTCAAATTCGAATTTCTTTAACTAATTAACTCAACTGAATTAATTAATTAATATTTCCAACTGTTGTTAAGACCAAAATTAATTTTACTTCCTATAGATAGACTAGGGACTGCTATAAATAGGAAGGGACCCAGAAATGCTATTTTTAGAAGTTTCACCTCTCACCCAATGTGGCCAATGACCTCACTGACCAAACTGTTATTGTTAGACATGTTATTTTTAGACATGCTATTTTTAGCAAGTCTATTTTTAGCACATTCTAAATTTAACATTTCTTGTTGCACATTTTTCAACATCCGACATGTTGGCTCATCAGGTGAAGGAATATGTAACGAGGGCTCGAAAACTGCCCAAAGGTATGCAAGAATAAATCTACATGTTCGCCTACATATTGAATGCAGTCTGTGTCCAACAGGAGTTTCCGGGCATGAAGTGGGCATGGTCACCGGCGGAGACTGTTGTGAACACCTATTGTAAGATGTTGTTTGAATGCAACTTCAGAGGAGTTATCACACAGTTGTCCGATCACTTTGTCACCCTGGTTTACAAGATGATATTCGAACTAGATCCACCCTACATGTTGATGGTAATAATGGAGGCACTAATAGACATAGCTGATTGGTATGCCTCACCGTCCGACACCTTCATATGGATGTACAGTGTGGAGAAGCCTCCGCGTGTTCTACCGAAGTTTGCCTTGGATGTGCTCATCATGCAAGAAGTAGCATATCACATCTTGGCAGGATTGACAACTAGGATGCACTGGAAGAAGAAAGCACCTTGGTCCACTCTTCCGCTGTGCATCGAATTATACGAGATCTGTATTTTCAAGCATGCGGATGTCAAAGCAGAGAAGATGAAAAAGTATCCATTCGACCTTTGAACTTACAATCCGTATGACCTGCATTGTCTTGTGAAAGATCACTACACAAGAGTATAGTTCAACTGGATCCATGGGGAATTTCATTGGGTGGAGGAGGACCTATGAAGATATTGCTATAGTTTCTCCAGACCCAATGAACAAGCCAACTCCGTTGTGGAATGGTTAGTGAAGAACCGTGAAGAAGCATCCCCGTGAGCACCAGAAGCAGCAGCAGCAATAGAGGCAAACATACCAGTCCGCAACAAGGGCAAGAGGAAGATTGTCAATTATATGGAGGAAGAGAAAAGTTGCAAGTTCTAAGGAGATCCACTTGTGGAGAAAGCAACTTTGGCCATAGATACAAAGAGGCAACAACGCGACAAGCAAAACGCACAAAGGGAGAGAGAGAAACAGGTAACACAGGAAACAAAGAATGAGTTGCATGAGTTGAAGGAGCAACTCCGAAAGAATACAATCCACGCAAACACAAGAGGGAAGCACAAAAAAATAGGTACAACAGGGGGTGCAACATGTGAAGATGGATGAAACAACGCCTATACAGGTAGTGGACTCATCAGAACAGTTGGCATCAGGCAAACAGGGTGAACCATTGCAGGAGTAGGACTTCACTCAAGAGATAGAGAAAGCACTTGAACAGATGGATTCGGACATGGAGCAGCAAGAGTTAGAGCAGGACATCAACCTCATGCCTCACCACCTAGGGGTCAACCCACCAGCTTCACTGAATCAAAATATGAGCAAGTCCCAAGTGACCAAGGAGACACTGAGATCCTTGGAGGTCATCCAGAAGGAGAGATGCACAACATCTCATTCGACGAGTCTCAACATAGAGTTGTGAAAATCGTAAAGTGTCAGCTCCAAAAGATCATACATCTCCTACACAATATGAGGAATGAGTGATCGTGTCTGACATGCACAAATATCCAATAGCCTTGGCCGGTGCCACTAGAGCATATGTCGAAGCCACTAGCTCAAGTGTTCTCTTTCTAATAGCTGAGAATGAGCAAATTGCTAAGGAGCTACAGACGACCAAGCAAGGAGGAGAGTTGGCGATAGTGTTTTCCCGAGTAGAATTGAAGAAGGCAATACTAGACGAAGTATTTTCCCTCGACACAATTATGTGTGCGTTGTATTCCAAGTTTGGTACCGTGCATAAGGCAGTCATCCATCTCAACAGATGGCAGTGGCGATGTGCTAGGAGAGCACGTATCTTATCGAACCTACATGCTGATGTTGATTACGTGCAAACGTGGACAATGAGATACAAGGGAGCCTTGCTTCACTTGCATAAGATGATGAAGCCCAGAGCGGTCAAGTTGAAGGCACGCATCCGGAGTCAAATCTGAAACTATGAAGAGCTCCCGTAGCTCATCACTAGTCTACAGGGTTCCCATGCACGTGTATTCAAGAGTATGGATGGTGTGGTGTGCACACATGTGATCCCATCTATTGGGACTCTCACCCAGGCGAAGACAAAGGCACAGGTCCGACTAGAGCTTGACTCGTACTTTGACAAGTAGATATGCATAACCACTAGCGTAGACTTGCCAATTAGTGCAGACACCATGCACAAGTATGTTATTGGTCTAGCCGCCTTGAAGACAATGATGCACATGCTTTCAGATGAGTTGGATAGAGGATCCTGAGCAATGTACTCGTATGCTATGGAGGCAAGAGTCAGGTTCCAGAAAGATGTCACCTTGGAGTACACAGACACCATCGCAGACTACCGATCTTGGCATCAGTACGGTATTGTTGATCATCGTGAGGATGTTGAAGATTTGGACTTCCCACAGTTGTCCAAGTCATAGTGATGTCTTGCATGGCTTGCTCAAGCCATTTTGTCTCACATGGGTACATGTGTATTGTAATGTAACATCTGTCAAGTGTAAGTTCAAGTGTCGATAATTGGATGTAACAGTCATAGAGTAGATGAAGAGTCATGAGGGTAGATGAACTGTCACAAAGGGGAATGTCAAGGGTCACCCCACCCTTTGCTATAAATAGTCCCTCATAACTCATTGTAAAGGCTTTTGGTCAGCCAAGCTTCTGATAGGACTATCTTAGAGAGATCTTGGACAGTATTGTAACGAGCCTTGGCTTCTCCACTACACAAAGCTAGTACATCTCTTTGGAGGAGCAAGCGGTTGTGACTGTAACGTTCCGCTATCGGAACTAGTGGTTGGACATGGATGTATTGTATGATTGGAAGTTACACTTCTTAATATAACAAGAGCCAACACGTTTCATGCATATGTTTTAATGTATTTCAGCTATATGTTTACTCTAAATGATATATTTATTTGTTTTCTTACGCATGCATGTATAGCTATTTTTGTGTATGTTCATATAAATCTTTCTGAAATGCGTTGTTGGTTTAACCATCACTTTGGATTGCTAGCTAATTTTCCTTCCATGTTGTGATGCATCTTTGCTCGTGTGTTCCCTTCTTAACTCCGTGCTATCACAAGTTTCCAAGGGGCACACTCATCTCAACCCCTGTGTGTTAGAACCTCTCATGCACCTTCCTTGGCTCACTGCATATGTCACACCCTTTCTACAAACAGAGTTATCTTACTTTCCACTTTACAAAATCGCGGTCAAGGCATTACCATACAACCCACTGTTGGGACTCCCACACCAAATGGTTTGAGGTCTAATTGGGACTTCTTACCGAGGAGATCCCTTGACATGTTGGCGGGTCCATCACTATTAACATTTCTGGCGCTAGAAGGAGGGCCAGATGACAAGTTGTGTTCTCTCATCCTGTTTTGAACCTTTGCATATCTATTATGGATTCTTGCACTCTTCTCCCTCCACGATGTTTTTGAATTTCGAATATGTTACCATCACAAGGGAGTTTTTCGATCACTTGTCCACATACACGTATGATGGTGAAGGCAAAGTGGCCTGGCCTGATTTATTACATGACTATCTCTCCATGCTTCATGAGGAAGATGGATGTTCTAACGAATAGGCCAGTTTGTTGCTTGCATACACACTTCGCAAATCTCCACATCAATGGTTGTGCAACCTGCCAGCTAACAGCGTGCACTCACTTGAGCACTTCCGAGATCTCATTAAATACACTTTCTATCATTTTGATCCAGACTATCTTGACCAAAAAATTGTTACAATGGAAGGCTTTGCATGAATCTCCTATGAATATTTGGCAATGCTTTCGCGATTTTCAGTTTCAAGCTTCGAAGAGCCAGATGAAATTTTTCTATCTTTGGGACCGATTCAAATATTGCGTTAAGAAATCTGTTCGTCCCAAGAAGAAGTTTGAAATCAAGCCTCGCTCATTATTCTTCAGTGATGGAGCTGTGCAATCATAGAAGTATATAGTCACTATCACAAGTGACTATCCGTCATCCCCTCATCAAATAGCTCCACCACTACAGATTGATGCGGGAGATCATGCTCGCACATCTATTCAGCTGTCAAATTCTCCCAACATCACTTCGCTTAATTTTCACACAGATTTCGTTGTGATTCCATTGAGTTTTCATATGAATTTTGTTCCACAACCTCCATCTTCGTACTTGGCTAATCCTCTGGATGATATTATCTTGTATTCTTCCATTTTGGACTCTACACTTGTTGTGAACAAGGAACAAGCCACTGACGGAGTTGGTGTTGCACAACCAACATGCACTATCATTCCTGAAGAGTATGACTAGGAGCTTGAGCCTCAACACTCGGTGAAGGATGACTCCCTTCCGTCCGAGCCCCCTCCATTCTTTCCTGACATTTTTGGTGAACCTGCCATCCATGATTTCGCATATGTATCTTCATTTACAGATGCACCCATTATTGATCACTCGCAGGACACACCGGATGTTAGTCCATCACTTGACAATGGAGAGGATAAGTTATTCATTGAAAATCCACTTGATCTTTCATCTGCCTTTTCTGAAAACACAGTGGATGAATTTGTTCGCTTCTCATCTACCCCTTTGTTTGATTCATCAGATCATGACGATGCCGATGAAAACACTAATTTTTATGATCGTGGCTGTCGTGATCCATTTACTTCCATATTCGATCACAATCGTGATTCTATCGTAGTCGATTTTTGGAAGCCACTAGTTTATGATGATCTATCTGACGATGAAGTTGAAACACATAATATTGTCGAGGCACTTCATCTCAAGTTGATGGTTATGTCAGGCCCTCACTCTCTTGGGGTTAGTTTCACTTCCATTCCAGAAATTGTTCAATCACCCGAGACTTCTCATCACTCATACGTATGCACTGAAGATCAATCTCACACACAGATCATGCTTCCTCCACTCGAACTACATGATCCCATCACTCATGCATTGGAGGAATCTTACATTGCAAACACACGTGCACAATGCAAGTTGTCTTTGTTTCTTTCATTTGCTTGCATGTCACAGTCAAGATATGTGTATGCTTCAAATTTGCACGTAGTGTCACACAACACCATGATAAGTCCACAGACTGCTTGTCCTGTACTTACACTCACTTATGTCCCGTGGACACTTTTAAACATGAAGTGTGTTTGTCTTCATTGTTATATCATTCTTGTTTGTTGGTTCGAACAACTGGGTTGCTCGCAAACCAAGCCTTCACCAACATGGGTCAACCATTGCGTCGGTGGCTGCATTGGAAATATCACTTCACGTGATCAGGCCCATGCACCATTAGCTTAGGAGTAGGAGTAGTTTTTTCTTTCAGTTGCTTGCTTGCATGCTTGTTTGCTTACCTACTTCGCTTGTTTGTTTGCTTGCTTGTTTGCTTACTTTTCTTTCGCATTTGCTTCTGCTTCTACTTTTCTTTGTTGTTATTTGCTTGAGTTGTTCGTAGGTTAGTTTCGCATGAAACCATGTATGACTCTTGAAACACGCTGGGTAAAGTACACAAGGCCTTGTACTACTATCACTACTTGGTTACATGTCATCATGTCTCTGTATGATGAACTTGTTAGCTTTAGTCCATGATACGTCGAAGGAAAATATGTATTGTTCAGAGTGAACCTTGGTGAAAACACAATGCTTGCACACTAAATAGTGTCACCTACTCTAGTCAGTTGTTTTTGGGTTAACCCTTGTCAACTCAGTCAAGTAGACTAAGGTGAGGGGGGAAACCTTAACCAACACGTCAGAGGTATATAATAAACTACTTCTCTGAAGGAACAACCTCTTATTCTCTCAATAAGTTGGGATCCCTCTTCCACGTCTAAAATGAATAAGTGTTATGCACATTTATGAAAAAAATGAAAAGTGAAAATGAAAAAAAATGAAAAATGAATAAGGCAAAAGAAGAGAAAGGCTTCCTGCACAGAGAGGTGATGCAAATAACTCTTCCGGGGTACTGACCAGGCTCGCTGGCAATGGAGTGATGCTTGTGTTCCTACGTAACTCTGTTGGGGTACTGTCCAGGGCTACTGGCAGCAAAGCAACACCAGAGATGAAACTAAGACTCTGATGATTATACTTCTTGTGCGCCAATATACCCCTCAACCCAAATCGAAACTATTGTGTTTCCTTGGCTTGGAATGTGTGTTAATCGACCAAGAGATTGGAAGATGCTACATCTTGCAATCAAGCTAGTGTGAAACCAAGACGAACTGAGTACTGAACAATACTTCCAAAGGTGTTAGACTTTTTTTCATGAACAAGGTCCATTCAAAGAGCTGGAGTTCTACCAGTGTGTCGCCAAGTGTTGTAGCGGCTACAACCACCCTCCAAAATCTTTCCTTAGCTTTATTTTGGAGCCTCCCTATAAACCTTTCATAGTAGCATGTCTTGCTTCATCAAGTACACAAGCTTCAATGCTTTCTTGCAGAATGGCAGTCTGTCCATCAAAGCTTGTTGCATCCTATTACACAAAAATATCGTCACCATGATTATTTGCAGTCAGTATGGGTCCATCATCACTCATACTAGCCTCCTAGGCAAGTCTCAGACCTTATCTCTTCATGTCAAGCTTTGCAAATGAGAGAAAGACATTGAAAATCAATATTACTCTGGTTCCGCACTTTCTCCTACTTTTACCTGCGGACCCACACCCTTTGTTCATAATACCTGCGT
>APFE031600169.1:33488-59461 GCA_000404065.3 Pinus taeda | reverse complement strand
TCCTCTGTTTTTCTATTTTCTTTAAAATTCTTGTCTCCATCTCTACATTTGGTGTTCAAAAGGGGTATAAGCACAATGACAGGAGGATTCATGAGGAAGGAGCCCACTAATTCAACCAGGCTCCATGAACATCCCCAAGTAGTAGCCATATTCACAAGAGCAAATTGGATGACCTTTTTTGAGAAATTCAGAGGGTTTGATGAGGAAATTGCTCAGGAATTTGCCCTTTCTTTAGTCCATCACTCAAGAACCCATGCCACTGTCACTTTTAGAGGTCTTTCCATGGAAATAAACCCAGAATTTATCAGTATGGTTACTACCCTTCCTCTTGGATTACCTTGGAGAAAAGATGAAAAACCAATTGGACAGGTACCAAGAAAAACTTCTTCCAAAATAATTAACATCCTGTAGAAGATAAAAATGGCATTAGAAGGACAAGCATACCCTACCCTTGGGATGAGGTTAGTTACCAAATCATCAAATATATTTCCTATGAAGGGAGGTATAGCATAGTCTATGGCTACCATTTTAGAATTCTCCATGAGCTGAGATATGGCATGGACACTCCAACACCCCAGAAACTCACTATCCCCTATTTCCTCCTGCAGTCCCTCATAGACTCTAGCATTAATTTTAAGGCAAGGAGTCTAGATCAGATGGCTCACCATGGGTTAATCAAAATTTTAGTGGAAGAAGCCCTCCATACATTCACACTTCCTATAGCATGGGAAATCTTCAGAAACATGACAGCAGAAGATGACATAAAGGCCCTCACCTATGATATAAGTCCTTCTGATAGTGAGGAGGAAGAGCGGAAAGGGGGAGAAGGAAAAGAAACTGAGGAATAAGAAGGGAAGAAGAAAGAAACCAAAATAGAGCAAGGAGAAGCAAAACAAACAGAGACAGAGAAAAAGACAGAAGGAGGAGAAAAAGGGGTAGAAAAGACAGAAGTGCCTCCCGAGACCCTAGAAAGAGAGGCAGCAGCTACTCTCACTGCCCTCAGCACCCCAATTAAACCAAAACAAAAGAGGAAGAGGTAGACCTGAATGTATTCCAGGGCTAGGAAGAGCACAAGGATCAAAACAGGGAAACCCTAGCCTTCTTCTAAAGTGCCTATTGTTATTAAAGATTCACCCTCTGCCCAAGGAAAGGAATCTCCTTCCAAGGCACCTATCACTTATGAAAGGGGGACTCCTAGATCTCCCACATGGAAAGGAAAAGTAGAACTACAGGACTCAAAAGCAGTTCTCCAAGAGGCACAGACTGTTCTACAGGAGACCCTATCAAAACTATAGGAGACTGAAAACTTGAAAAATGGGTAGAATGACAGCCATAGGGGAAGGAGGAAGCAACAAAGGCACAAGAACCTGACCACCAGTCTGGTCTTGGCTCTTACTACAATCTTCTTGAGGGGGAGAATCATTCCACAAAAATTTGCAATTCCATTATTCTTTGAGTTGGAGAAAGAAAGAATAAGGACCCATAGGTGGATGCAAATAGCCAAATCCAAGGGAGTTGAGGATATTGGCCATATGGAGAACCAACTCAAAGAAATGGGCAGAGAATTAAGTGTTGTAAGACATAGAGAAGCAATCACAAGAAATCACCTTGAAACAGAAAATAAATTGCTTAAAAGATAGCTCCAAGAGAAAGAGACCCAACTGGCATGCATGGCTAGCTTGTCCATGGAGGCATTACAATGTAGGACACTGGAAAAATCCTATGACCTGTATCTCAAGGACCAATAGATGCAATTTCAGATCAAGACTTTGGCACAATGAGGCACAATGCCTTTCCAAGATTACAGATAGTTTATGGACCTGTGTGACCAAAGCTCATCAGAAGACAAGGCAAAAATGGCAGAATTCTATCTACATAACATGGCCCTCAGAGACATGAATGTGTGGGACCCCAATGCTAAGCTAGGGGACCTAAAACTAATGGCCATGGCGTCATGGATGAATCATGAAGAGTTAAGGGCAGCAGAAATAAGAAAGTTGATGATAAAGGAGCAGAATGAGACCTTAATGATCGGAGCTGAGCCATCAGATCCCATGGCACTCATCAGCACACATAACTTGCTTGCAAATAATCCTCAAATTGCCCCTAAATATATCAATGATCAAGCTCAAGCCATTGCACATTTTGAGGATATGGAAAGCTTACCTGGGGATGACTGTGTGCATGCTTGTATGAGGAGATGGAACACCTTACCACACAGTTTGCAGATCAGGGAGTATCACTCCCCAATAAGGATGAAAGAGGCATTAAGGAGAGTGCCAATGTATAAGCACTCGATGCAGAGGTTGAAGGTCAATTTGATTGGCCTAAAATTGAGTCCTCCACTACTGCTAGGCATGCTAGAAGGCAGAAAAGAGGAAGAAGAGCAACAGCAGTGGGAAGAGGTGGACAAAAATGCAGGATTCCATGACAAGGAAGAGGAGATCACATCAAAAGCATGGGATGTTAGGGAGGCCACCAGGGCCATCAAAGATGAGGAGATAGACTAGGTTTCTCAGAGGATGAGCAACACCTTCAGTAGGGGGTGATGATGAGCCCTATAAATGGGTAATTATATGGGCTCATTTTGCCTCCTAACATAGTTAAATCAACCATTCTCTTAGCTTATTGCATGTTTTTTTATTATATTTATGCTTATGGAGTGAGTTCAGTCAGTTATGATGCCATGAGGTCTAATATGTGTTTAATGCATATTTTTGATGAATTTTGAAGACAAATTCAAAGATTCAATGGATAATTGGCAGCAATAATTCAAAGTGGACAAAGGAAATGATTTATTGGATGGAATCCCCATCATTTAATACATCCCCACTTCGAATTCCCCTTCATGCAGCTCAGAGTACAAACAGCCAAATCAATGCACGAGGAGGCAGCCGAGCAAGTGGAGGATAACTTATGTTTATCTCGAGTTTTGGGAGCCAAGCCTCCCTGATTTTAAGGAAGCTATTGGGAGCTTCAGTTGTATAAGTAGAGAGGCCTAGGTCCTCACTAGGGTTGAATTTTTGTTGTACTTTTGCTATTGTAACACTTTGCTCAACTTCGAGCTTACTTTTGGTGACAGTTTAATGTAATCCTATTACTATTTTGATAATAAAGATGAGATCCTTCTTGAGCTAGCACTGAGTTACCTCAGAGGGCTGAAGCTCTTGGGTTAGGGCCCAATCTAAGAAGCCAAGCTCCTCTTGTTTATATTTATATGCTTTGATTCAGTTTATAGATTAGTTGTTGTTAGATGAATTTCTTTCTTGGTTAAGAATAGGTTTCTTTTGGTGATTCAGAAGGTTGTTTCCATTTATGTTTTCTATAGCAGGTTAAGCAGTGATAGAAAGAAGATTCAAAAGGCTAGTAATAGTGCCTTGGTCTCTTTTCCTCCCTTTGGGACCATGAACTGAGGCAAAGACACTCTTGCTGCCCAAAAACACAGATTTTCCTTCTCCATAGGATTTCTAGTGTCTGCAGTTTGTTAAGATATTAATGCTTTGCTTTAGATATTTTCCACCATGCTCATTTCTGTCTTTGAAATAATTCCTCTTCCATGCTTTCTCTCCTTGTAGAATTTTTCAGCATTTCCTTCCATAGCTCATAATTTAGACTAGCTTGATGCAAAATTCTGTTTTTTTTATGTACTCATTTCCTTGCTTGCTTGATCTCATTGGTTGACTCTCAGTTCTTTTGCAACACATCTCTTCTCACAATAGCTCAGCCTATCAGCCATCACATTCTCTTCATGATCCATGCCCTACAGGTCGCCCAAACTTCACCTCAAATCTGCCTTAGTTTTCTACATTTTTCCATAGGATTTCTTCCTCTCTCCCGATCATCTTTCCCTCTCCTAGTGATCCTTGGTGGACCCTAGGTGCCCTAACACATCATATCAACCTTCATCTACCTTTTCCACCCACTCTCACACCTTCAAAACCTTCAAAACTACTCTCGACATCTGCCTGTAGACCTCTTGTAGATCCCCTGTGTCCTCCTGTAGATTTTCCTCTAGGCTTTCTCTTGAAGGCCGAGTGTGGGAAAATCCTCCAGAAGGCCACCTGAGAGCTCCTAGGACCCATCTACACCATGCTAAATCTCCTCAAACCCCAAAGTCGCCCTTCAACACCACTTATTCGATTCCACCTTCACACACAATAAAATACATGGATGTCAATTTCGCATAAAAATACATAAAAATCCAAAAATATGTTTTTTTCTCATTTACTTCTAGAAATAGCTTGAGTAGATTTTGTTTACTTCCTTGAGTAGGTAATGGCATTCATTTCATGGTTTTCATAGTACATTCTACAAAAGTAGGATTAATTGGTTAAGTAGGGTTTGCTAGCTTTACTTTACATTTCAGTCTTTTTCCTTTCTGCAAGTAGAATAGCCTTTGTAGAGTAAGCTTTCCTTTCTTTCATCACATATATATCTTCTTCTAGAATCCATAGAAGTTGGCTTGAGCTCCTAGTGATCTTGCGCCAGCTGACCAAGTGACAACCTGCAGTAAGAACTAGTACTTGTGCATACAGCACCATCACTTCCAAGTTTGTTATGAACTACCAGGTTGATAAGAGTAAAGTAGGCAACCCAGGAGTTGTAGCATTATTGCTGCAATACTGGTGCTCACCACTTTATTTTTCAGTTAGGAGGCAATACTATCCTTCTTATCCTAGTGCAATACTATGTTACTCACTTACCTATGAGTCGAATGTATGTGTTGTGATTGAGAGATATGCATGAGCAAATGAGATGGTTGAGATTGAACAAGGAAAAGTTGGCCAGTTAACTTGGCCACCTTCATCTAGTTGACTGCACTCATTCGAAGATGTCACCCACATGTGCGCATAGTCAACTCAAAGAAAGATACCAAGGACAAGTAGTGGAGGGTATGCAAACTCCGATGCAATGATGAGAGGTGATTACGGGAAGAAACCATGATGACAAGGTAGGTGGGGAAAAATGGTCCAAATATGGCCAACATACATTTTTTCCAGCTCACCCCCATCACCGAAAATATCTAAAAGAAGTAATAAGTACTCCTCCTCGAGCACTCTCACCACCTTTTCTTTCATTCTATCCTCATCAACTTAGCTGCAGCAAGCTCCTTGTCACCCCACAGCCTCAAAACCATCGTTCTCCATCACTCTCACCCATCGTCCTGCTCTCAGCGTTGTCTACAGGAACACTTACAAGTTCTACAGGAGCACCTACAAGCAGTTCTACAGGAATCGCAGTGAGTTGTTTTCTAAGAATAAAACACGGGCCTTTTTCTCGATTTCTGGCTTGAGGAGGTAGGTTCCATACATACCCACCTTGATTATCAATATGTGCAAGGAATGATATCATTTTAAGTAGGAATTGAGTCCATATAAGAAGAGGAATTACATAAAAAAAATCTGCATGTTTTTTAAAAAAAACACAGTTTTCCTCTATTTTCCTATTTTCTTCAAAATTCTTGTCTCCATATCTACATTTGGTGTTCAAAAGGGGTATAAGCACAATGACAAGAGGATTCATGAGGAAGGATTCCACTATTTCAACCAGGCTCCATGAACATCCCCAAGTAGTAGTCATATTCACAAGGGCCAATTGGATGACCTTTTTTGAGAAATTCAATGGGTTTGATGAGGAAATTGCTCAGGAATTTGCCCTTTCTTTAGTCCCTCACTCAGGAACCCATGCCACTGTCACTTTTAGAGGTCTCTCCATGGAAATAAGCCCAGAATTTATCAGTAGGGTTACTACCCTTCCTCTTGGATTACCTTGGAGCAAAGATGAAAAACCAATTGGACAGGCTGCCAAGAAAAACTTCTTCCAAAACAATGAACATCCTGTAGAAGATAAAAATGGCATTAGAAGGATAAGCATACCCTACCCTTGGGATGAGGTTAGTTACCAAATCATCAAATATATTTCCTGTGAAGGGAGGTAGAACATAGTCTATGGCTACCATTTTAGAATCCCCCAAAACTGAGATATGTCATGGACACTCCAACACCCCAGAAACTCAACATCCCCTATTTCCTCCTGCAGTACCTCATAGAATCCAGCATTAAGTTTAAGGTAGGGAGTCCAGATCAGCTGGCTCACCATGGGTTAATCAAAATTTTAGTGGAAGAAGCCCTCCATACATTCACACTTCCTATAGCATGGGAAGTCTTCATAAACATGACAGCAGAAGATGACATAAAGGCCCTCACCTATGATATCAGTCTTTCTGATAGTGAGGAGGAATAGCATCAAGGGGGAGAAGGAGAAGAAACTGAGGAACAAGAAGGGAAGAAGAAAGAAACCAAAACAGAGCAGGGAGAAGCAAAACAAAGAGAGATAGGGAAAAAGGCGGAGGGAGTAGAAAAAGGGGTAGAAAAGACAGAGGTGTCTCCTGAGACCGTAGAAAGAGAGGCAACAGCTACTCTCACTGCCCTCAGCACCCAAATTAAACCAAAACAAGAGAGGAAGAGGCTGACCTCAATGTATTTCAAGGCTAGGAAGAGCACAAGGATAAAAAAAGGGAAACCTCAGCCTTCTTCTAAAGTGCCTATTGTTATTGAAGATTCACCCTCTGCCCAAGGAAAGGAATCCCCTTCCAAGGCACCTATCACTTATGAAAGGGGGACTTCTAGATCTCCCACATGGAAAGAAAAAGTAGAACTACAGGACTCAAAAACAGTTCTACAGGAGACCCTGTCAAAACTACAGGAGACCGAAAAACTTGAAAAATGGGTAGAAAGATAGCCACATGGGAAGGAAGAAGCAACGGAGGCACAAGAACCTGACCCCCAGCCTAGTCTTGGCTCTTACTACAATCTTCTTGAAGGGGGGAGAATCATTCCACAAAAATTTGCAATTCCACTATTCTTTGAGTTGGAGAAAGAAAGAATAAGGACCCATAGGTGGATGCAAATAGCCAAATCCAAGGGAGTTGAGGATATTGGCCATATGGAGAACCAACTTAGAGAAATGGGAAGAGAATTAAGTGTTTTCAGACATAGAGAAGCAATCACAAGAAATCACCTTGAAACAGATAATGAATTGCTAAGAAGATAGTTGCAAGAGAAAGAGACCCAACTGGCATGCATGGCTAGCTAGTCCATGGAGGCATTGCAATGTAGGACACCAACAAAATCCTATGGCCTGTATCTCAAGGAAAATGGATGAAATTTCAAATCAAGCCTTTGGCACAAAGAGGCACAACGCCTTTCCAAGATTACAGGTAGTTTATAGACCTGTGTGACCAAAGCTCATCAGAAGACAAGGCAAAAATGGCAGAATTCTATCTACATAACATGGCCCTCACAGACATGAATGTGTGAGACCCCAATGTTGGGCTAGGGGACCTACAACTAATGGCCATGGCCTCATGGATGAATCATGAAGAGTTAAGGGCAGCAGAAATAAGAAAGTTGATGATAAAGGAGCAGAATGAGCCCTTAATGATCAGAGCTGAGCCATCAGATCCCATGGCACTCATCAGTACACATAACCTGCTTGAAAATAATCCTCAAATTGCCCCTAAATATATCAATGATCAGGCTCAAGCCATTGCACATTTTGAGGATATGGAAAGGTTACTTGGGGATGACTGTGTGCATGCTTGTATGAGGAGATGCAACACCTTACCACATAGTTTGCAGATCAGGGAGTATCACTCCCCAATAAGGATGAAATAGGCATTAAGGAAAGTGCCAATATACAAGTGCTCCATGTAGAGGTTGAAGGTCAATTGTATTGGCCTCAAATTGGGTCCCCCACTGTTGTTAGGCATGCTAGAAGGCATAAAAGAGGAAGAAGAGCAACAACAGTGGGAAGAGGTAGACAGAAAGGCAGGATTCCATGACAAAGAAGAGGAGATCACATTAGAAGCATGGGATGTTATGGAGGCCACCAGGGCCATCAAAGATGAGGAGATGGACTAAGTTGCTCAGAGGATGAGAAACACCTTCAGTAGGGGGTGATGACGAGCCCCATAAATAGGTAATTATATGTGCTCATTTTGCCTCCTAACATAGTTAAATCAACCATTCTCTTAGCTTATTGCATGTTTTTTTATTATATTTATGCTTATGGAGTGAGTTGAGTTAGTTATGATGCCATGAGGTCTAAAATGTGTTTGATGCAGATTTTTGTTGAATTTTGAAGACAAAGTCAAAGATTCAATGGACAATTGGCAGAAATAATTTGAAGTGGACAAAGGAAAGGATTTATAGGAGGGAATCCCCCTCATTTATTACTCTCCACTTCGAATTCCCCTTCATGCAGCTCGGAGTACAAACAGCCAAATCAATGCACTAGGAGGTAGTCAAGCAAGTGGAGGATAACTTATGTTTATCTCGCGTTTTGGGAGACAAGCATCCCTGATTTTAAGGAAGTTGTTGGGAGCTTCAGTTGTATAAGTAGATATGCTTAGGGCCTCACTAGGGTTGAATTTTTGTCGGATTTTTGTTGTACTTTTGCTAACACTGAGTTACCTCAGAGGGTTGAAGCTCTTGGGTTAGGGCCCAATCTAAGCAGCCAAGCTCCTCTTGTTTTTATTTATATGCTTTGTTTCAGTTTATGGATTACTTGCTGTTAGATGAATTTCTTTCTTGGTTAAGAATAGGTTTCTTTTGGTGATTCAAAAGGTTGTTTCCATTTGTGTTTTCTATAGCAGGTTAAGCAATGATAAAAAGAAGATTCAAAAGGCTAGCAACAGTGCCTTTCTCTCTTTTCCTCCCTTTGGGACCATGAACTGAGGCAAAGACCCTCTTGCTGCCCCAAAAGCACAGATTTTCCTTCTCCATAGGATTTCTAGTGTTTGCAGTTTGTTAGAAGGTTAATGCTTTGCTTTAGATCTCTTCCACCATGCTCATTTCTGTCTTTACAATAAGTCTTCTTCCATGCTTTCTCTCCTTGTACATGTTTCAACGTTTCCTTCCATAGCTCATAATTTAGACTAGCTTGATGCAAAATTCTATTTTTCTTATGTACTCATTTTCGTGCTTGCTTGATCTCATTGGTTGACTGTCAGTTCTTTTGTGGCAGATCTATTCTCACAGCAGTTCAGCCTATCAGCCATCACATTCTCTCCCTGATCCATGCCCTACAGGTCGCCCAAAGTTCACCTCAAATCTGCCTTAGTTTTCTGCATTTTTCCATAGGGTTTCTTCCTCTCTCCCGATCATCTTTCCCTCTCCTAGTGATCCTTGGTGGACCCTAGGTGCCCTAACACATAATCCCAACCTTCATCTACCTTTTCTAGCCACTCTCACACCTTCAAAACCTTCAAAACTGCTCTCGGCATCCTCCTGTAGACCTCTTGTAGACCTCCTGTAGATCCCCTGTGTCCTCTTGTAGATTTTTTTGTAGGCTTTCTTTTGAAGGCCTAGTGTGGGAAAAGCCTCTAGAAGGCCATCCGAGACCTAATAGGACCGATCTACACCATCCTACATCCCCTCAAACCCCAAAGTCGCCCTTCAACACCACCTATTCGCTTCCACCTTCACACACAACAAAATACATCCATGTCAATTTCGCATAAAAATACATAAAAATCCAAAAAGATGTTTTTTTCTCATTTACTTCTAGAGATATCTTGAGTAGATGTTGTTTACTTCCTTGAGTGGGTAATGAAATTCATTTCATGGTTTTCATAGTGCTTTTTGCAAAATTAGGATTAGTTGGTTAAGTAGGGTTTGCTAGGTTTACTTTACATTTCAGTCCTTTTCCTTTCTGCAAGTAGTGTAGCCTCTGTAGAGTAAGCTTTCCTTTCTTTCATCACATATAGAGCTTCTTCTAGAATCCATAGAAGTTGGCTTGAACTCCTAGTGATCTTGTTCCAGCTAACCAAGTGATAGCCTGCAATAAGAACTAGAACTTATGCATACAACACCGTCGCTTCCAATTTTGTTACGAACTACCGGGTTGATGAGAGTAAAGTAGGTAGCCTAGGAGTTATAGCATTATTGCTGCAATACTGTTGGTCACCAATGGATATAGTAGTGGCTGATATACCCATCAAATATGGAATGTTATTATCAAGATATTGGGGAGCCAAGTTAGAGGGTACCATGCAGATGGAAATGACATATGAAACTATTCCTATCTTTTGTCAACAGAGGATGTTGTATAGGGAAGCATGAATGAAATATATGGTAAGTAGCCAAGACAAACCTAATAACTACCCACTTTATTTTATGCATTCATACATGGATTCTTTCATTTTATACAATGATATATGTGTAGAAGAACAAGTGTCATATTTAGAAACTAAATCGAGCAAAACAGAGGATGCAAAATTAAATGTTGGAACAAAATATGAAGAGGATGAAGCCCTGTGGAATATGGATTTCGATGGAGTAGTTAGTAAGGATGGAGCAGGGGCAGGCATTTGGGGTTTAAACTCAAAAACGGGCTTATCAAAGGCATACTCTTACAAGCTTAATTTTCAATGCACTAATAATATAGCTGAGTATCAAGCACTTATTTTAGGATTGCAGGTATTGAAGAGGTCAGGAGCTAAAAGGATTTACGTGCATGGTGATTCAAAACTCATCATTAATCAGATTAAAGGTGAGTACTCAGCTAAACATCCTAGGTTAAGGGCCTACAAAAATGTTGTCTTAGACTTTTTGCATTTTTTCCAGAGTATCAATTGTCTATGATTCCTAGGAGTCAAAATATATTAGCTGATGCATTGGTTACCTCAGTGAGTACCTGTAAGATTACATTCCATCCCAATAAAAAATATGAGATTGAAGTGAAGCATAGATCAGTTTTCCCTAATAATATTAGATATTGGAAAGTGTTTGGAAGTGATAAACAAGTAGAAAAGTTTTTGCAGTTAAAGGAAGAATTTGAGAATGTACATATTGATATAGATAACATTGTAGATAAGGATACAAATGAAACAGTGTTGAAGCAGATCAGTGAAGACCCAGAGGAACTTGAAATCCTACAGTTGAAATATAATATGTTACCAAGGGGTTGGTGCCACAAGAAGAACTATTTGATTTTAATGATGTGGCTTAAAAGCCCAAAACAGACCCTGTGGGAGCCAAAGTTGAGGACTATAATATAGGTACTAAAGATAATCCAAAGATTGTAAATCTTTCCAAGTCTTTACTTCTGGAAGAAAAACATAAGTACATTGATTTATTTAAAGAATATTCTGGTGTGTTTTCATAGGGATACAAATATCTAGAGGAAATGGTTATCAAATCTGGTGCCAACGAGGAAAAAGAAAGGGGAAATAAGATTATGTGTGGATTTATGAAACCTAACAAATTTTCTCTCAAAGATAACTATCTTTTCCAAAAAATGGATCATATTTTATAGAAGGTAGTTGGTTCTAGCAAAATTTCTTTGTTGGATGGCTTTTCAGGTTACAACAAAATTCTTCTACATCCAGATGATCAGCACAAAACAACTTTCACAACACCATGGGGAACCTTTATGTACGTGAAGATTCCCTTTCGACTTATGAATTCGAAAGCCACTTTCCAGAGAGAAATGGATATTTATTTTGCAAATGAGAAGGATAGATTTATTATAATATATCTATATGACATCACTGTGTTCTCCAAAATGGATGAGGATCATCTGTTTCATTTAAGAATAGTTTTCGAGAAATGTAGGAAATATGGTATTTACTTGAATCCCAAGAAGTCTTTGTTTGGTTTAGAAGAAGGTAAACTATTTGGTCACATAATTTCAAAACATGGTATCCGAATTGATCCAAGTAGAATTTAATCGATTATGAAAATTGATCCACCTAGAAACAAGAAAAACGTGCAATCTTTTATTGGTAAAATAAATTTTCTAATGGCGTTTATTCCAAATTTAGCTGAGATCTTAAGAGCTATTACAAACATGTTGAAGAAGGAAAATGAGATGAAATGGAATGATGAAGCCAAAATATCTTTCACTAATGTGAAGACAGCCTTCACCTGTGCTTCTGTTCTAATTAGCCTAGATTACACTAAATACTTCATTATTTTTTCCTTTGCTTCAGAACATACTATTGCAGCAGTATTATTACAGAAAAACAATTTTAAGGAGAGCTTTAAGAGATGCTTCGTTGAAGTGTAATATCATGGAAAATCAAGCTTTTACTTTACTAAAGGCCTTGAAATATTTTAGAGTGTATGTGTTACATTCTCACATAATTGCTTATGTTCCAAGTGCAGTAGTAAAGGATATCCTCACTCATACGGATCCAGATAGAAAAAGGGGAAAATGGATGGCAGTAATATTGGAGTATGACATGGAAATCAAGCTTAAAAAACTTATCAAAGATCAAGTATTAGCCAAATTAATGGCTGAGTCAAACTTTCATGCACTAGACATCAATTTTGTAGCTGCTCTTGATGAACAAGAGGATCTGGCGACTCCACAGGTATCAAAAACGTTTGTCACTTCTCCCTGGTATACTGATATTATTATCGTTCTACAAAATTTACAAGCTCCACTTGGTTTAACAGAAAGCAAAGCTAGAGTTCTCAAACTTAAAGTTGTAAAGTTCTACATTTTAGATCAATCTTTGTATTGGAAGGATGTTGGAGGAATGTTATTAAATTGTTTGTTGAAAGAGGAAGTAGATAAAAAAATGGAATAATTTCATCAAAGGTGATCGCGGAGGAAATCTTTACTACAAAATTAGAGCAAACAAAATCTTGAGAGCTGATTTTTACTAGCCTACTTTGTTTGATGATAGTCATAAAAAGGTTTCAACTTGTCATCAATGTCAGAATTTTGAAGGTAAGAGAAAACTCTTACCTTTACCTCTAGAGCCTATTTCAATGGAGGTGCCTTTCCAACAGTGGGGTTTATATTTTATAGGAGAACTTCATCCAAGTTCTTCAGTTCAACACAAGTGCATCCTGACAGCAACATACTACCTCACCAAAAGGATATAAGCAGTCCCAACCAACCAAGCTACAAATTCTATAATCATACAATTCATTGATGGTAATATTCTCTCCAGATTTGGTTATCCCCATAAAATTATCACAAATAATGATGTTTCTTTCAAATCTAAAAAGATGGTTGATTTCTGCAAAAAATATCATATAGTATGAGGACATTCTACTGCTTATTATCCTCAGGGAAATGGGTTGGTATAATCTTCTAATAAGAGCTTAGTCAACATCATAAAGAACCTAATGCAGAATAATAAGAAATCCCAACACACGAAATTGATAAATTTTCTATGGGTGGATAGGATAAGCAAAAAGAATTTAATTGGGATGTCACCATACCAATTGGCATATGGAATAGATGTAGTTTTTCCTACTTCTCTAGGAATTCCAGTGCTAAAATTGTTGTAGGAAGTGGAACCATAACCAAAAGATACACAAAGAAGGATCAACCAAATTATACATTTGAAGCAAACCAGAGAAAAAGTATACAATAATGCACAGACAACTCAGGAGCGGATCAAAAGAATTCACTACAGGAGAGTCAAAGAAGGCGACTTCCAGTTCAATGACCTTGTTCTAAAATGGGATGCCAAGAATGAGGAAAAGGGAAAACATGGAAAGTTTGATAGTTTGTGGAAAGGCCCTTACAAAATTGGAGCTTTCTATGGAACCAATGAATTTCTATTTGAGGATTTCGTTGGAGAAACACTATCAGGAGGACCTATTATGGAAGGTTACTCAATCACTACTTCACCTAAGTTCAGTTGATCAGAAAATAAATCATTATACATATAATTTTATTATTTCAATTAATGCAGGTGTGGGTGGCTATCATCAGAAATTGAAGCTCGGAGTGAAGGCCCTAAGTTTCAGATGAATTGTTTCTATGTCTATGATTTCCAATTTACAAAGGTTAGTCCCATTTTTTGATAATGAAATAATTTGCAAATGCAGAAGGCTACTCATCTACGATGTTCTGGACACCTCACAGGGAGGATTTCATCCCCATTGGAGCCACTATTAGGGTCCTATAATATAGGTAATCAAAGTTTGTCTTTCCAGTTATTTATTTTCGAGATCTACTTTTAAAGTTTAGCCTATAAATTCACTAGGTATTATAGTCTAAATTATCTTTGTACTGAGGTCTCAAATTGCTCAAGTCATTGAAAATATGTGTGTCAAAAGGGGTCCATTAGTCTTGATTTGAATTATAAGGTCCCTAAGGGGTCATCAATAAGTTGTCATGAGTGAATGTTGGCACTGAAGTCAACTAGACCGGAAAGAATGTGTGCTAGAGTGCATGGTTTAGAAGGATTCCTATGGTAGTTGTAGTTTTCATGTAGAGGATCATCATGGTGGGTGTGATTTCAATTATCCAGAGAGAAAATGAGTAGAGAAATTTGCAGTCATTTTCCAAGTAGAAGAGGGATTCAAAGTCTACATCGTACCCTCTCCATTGGAAATTTCTATGAACAAGCTTTCCAACAATATGTGGAAGTCCAAAAATGGACTTATGGATCAAAATATATGGCTTGTTGAAGTTTAAGAGTTTGAAGCCTTTGAAATAAAGGCATATCGGAGATCCAGAGAAATATCAGTGATCAAGGATTGAAGGTTCATGGCACGTCGACGACCGCATATCGGAGGAAAGGCACATCGACATATCGGCGATCGCACATTAACTGATCCAGGTGGATATTGGTGGCCACCCTCCTATTCCACTTGGACCCCCAACATTGTCTCTTTTAGTTTTTCAGTTTCCTTAATTGTAGCACAATTTACTAGTTTTTGCAGTTTTTTGGGTCCTGAACTTTCGAAGACATTTTGAGACCATAAACGACATTTTTAGGGAAAACGGAGAGACCGAAAAAGTCCCATAAAATGTAACTTCTTTCTTTGTGGCCTACTCTTTGAGATCTTTGAAATGATGTATTATGATAGCCAAATGGAGATCTATGCCAAAGTTACAACCTCGAGAAGTTGACGTACCAATTTACCCAAACGAGGCCCACAGTTTTGGCGCTTCGTCTCCTATGGTTAGGTTTCTGGATGTTTAGTGTTTTCCATTGTTTCTCAATAATAAATAGGCCTTGGAGCCTCATTGTAACAAAGTTCTGAGGCATGTATCTGCCACATCTCTTCTTAGAGATAAGCTACTATCGCCTGAGCTAGTTTATTTCCATTCTGTTTGTAAGCATAGTTCAATATTTTTTTATTAATGAAATGAAGTGTTTTTCTACTACATCTCTGTTTTTATGATTATATATGTAACTTCTTGCGTTCCAGTTTAAGTTTGGATCAGTTGTATCAGAGCAGTCTGCTATTTCTCTTTTTTTCTTTGCATGTCCCCAACGAGGTCAGGGTATAAGTAGTTAGGGCTCGATCTGGTTGAACTGTTGCAATATCAGCCTCGCAAACCCCAAAGACCTCCCATGGTGGAAGAAAAGAAAGATGAGGGGGCAGGAGATCCTTTCAAAATGTTTTCTCGAGGAATCCCTCGAGCGACAAAGGAATGCGTGATGGATAACTTTGCCCAAATCCTTCGATAATGACCCACATGCGACGCATCTTCATCCAATAACCACTATGGAGGCGCCACTCCTTTTAAGGTACAAGTTAAATTCGATATTCCCATATTTGAGGTTCAGATAGATGCAGATGCCATAGATAAATGCTTAAATCTGTTGCAAGGATATTTTTCAGTTCATGACTTTTCCAATCGGGAAAATACTACTTTTGCACTTCTCAAAGCCACCCCACACATCAAGGACTTGTGGGAAAAACACTATGAACAAAAGAACGAGAGTGAACCCTTATTATTTTCATCTACACCCACTTGGGATTCTTTCCGTGATGCCATCAAGGAATAATATTACCCCTTTAGGAGCTATGAATATAAATACATCAATCGGACCACACTACGGTAGGGAAGGGACCAAGATGTGCAGGAGTTCACAAATATTTTCCAAACCCTTCGCACGAAGCTAGGTATCAAGTATTTTGAGTGGCATTTGGTACTCAAGTACCACAACTGTCTACGCAAGTACATCCATGAAGAGATGGAGTTCTTGGACATTTCCTTGCTCAACATTATGTACTGATACACTATCAAGATTGAACAGAAGTTTAAACAGAAGAAGCAAGACTTTGGATCTGCGAATCTAAAGCAAGGAAAAGATGCCCCCAAAACACAAAGAAAAGGACAACACCAAGGCAGGGCTACCTAGGGCAACCCGCAAAGCCATAAGCAAAGAACAACACCACAAAGACAAAGAAGGACATAGGAAAATGGTGTGATTTCCATAAAAGCTCCACCCTCAACACAAGTGAGTGTTGAGCCAAGCAGTTACTAGTGGCAGAGCTGAAGGCCTCTGAATCAGATGCATGTTCTGACTCTGAGTCAAAACCTGCTAAGGGGAATGAAAAATGGAAGCAAATCATTGATGTAGAGCCCAGTACCACCATGGCTACCACCAAGATCCAGAAGAGTGGGCCTGAAGATCTAGAGGAGGGGGAATGCCTCTTCCACTCACAAATGTGGGTAAAGGGTTCTTTGCTGCAGTTCATTGTCGACAGTGAGAGCCAAAAGAACCTCATTTTAGTAGAGGTCGTGAGGCGATTGGGCCTAAAGACTACAACACATCCATAGTCGTATACCATCGAGTGGCTTCACCAAGGATGAGATCTCCTTGTCAGCCAACAATGTCACCTTCCTTATAGCATCAAGCCCTTCACAAATGAGGTACTATGTGATGTTACTCCTCTTGAAGTTTGTGATGTATTATTAAGACAACCATAGTTGTGGAAGTGACTTGTTGTATATGAGTCTAGACCTCACTCTTTGATTATTACTTTGGCCAATAAGTTGTACAGGATACCGGAGCTAGCCCCGCCTACCACCATCTCTTTAATCACTGCAAAGAAATGCAGTAAGATCATTTCCAAGACCAAGAAATTTGTTTTCCTTATGATTCATCCTCATGGAAAGAATAAGGTTTTGGCCACAGCGTTTAGGCAAGGACCTCCACACAGCAGCAGCAAATGGACAAGGTCATGGAGGAGTACAGGGACATTTTCTCCTCACCTACAGGGGTACCTCTGCACTACCAAGTCAAGCACTCCATCGATCTGACCCCAGGCGTGCTACTACCTAATGGACCGATCTATTGATGCTCTATTTTGGAGAACGATAAGATCGAGAGGCAGATTTAGGAACTATTTCATAAAGCACACATCAGGCCAAGATCATCACCTTGTGGGAGCCTAATTGTATTGGTGAAAAAGAGGGATGGGACCTGGAGACCCTGTATTGACTATCGGGTGCTGAAAAAAAAAAAACATTATCTGGAATAGGTACCCAATCTCACGAATTGATGACCTTTTAGACCAGCTCAAGGGGGCAAAATATTTTAGCAAGATTGACTTTAAGTTAGGTTATCAGCAGGTGCCTATCTAACCCTGAGATGTGTGGAAGATCGCCTTCAAATCTAAGGAGGGCCTTTTCGAATGGTTGGTCATGTCGTTCAGATTGACGAATGTCGTTGCAACCTTCATGAGATTGATGGATGATATCTTGTGAGCCTTCACCAATTCATTCTTGGTGGTGTATTTAGATTATATCTTGATCTTTAGCCAGAGTTGGGAAGAGCACCTCCATCATATTCGATAGATCCTTCAAACCCTACGACAACACAAATTGTGTGCTAACTTGGAGAAATGCACTTTTTGCCTTACCCAGGTTCAAGATATCGGGTACATCATTGATGAGAAGGGTGTGAATGTGTACCTAGCCAAGGTACAAGTAATTCGAGATTGGCCAACCCCAACCACTCTAACAGAGCTCCACAACTTTTTAGGTCTTGCCAATTTCTACCACAGGTTCGTGTTAGGGTTCTCTCATATCACTCGGCCTATAAGTCAAGTCACCAAGGGCGGAACAAAAGAAAATTTTTTTAGTTATAAAACCCAACAACAAGAATTTTTCAAGTTGAAGCATCGCCTCTGCTCTGCACCAGTGCTCACATTACCAAACTTACAACAACCATTTGAGATTGAGACAAATGCCTCCGACTATGTTATTGGTGTGGTTCTTACTCAACAGGGGCATCCAATGGCTTACCACAATGAGACACTTTCAAACACAGTTCGAAAGTATCCCACTTACGACAAAGAACTTTATTCCATTGTACAGGATTGTTGTCAATGGAAGCATTACATTCTTGGGAAGGAAAGGGTCATCCACATAGACCACCGACCTCTGCAGTTCATACAGACACAAGGGAAGTTGTAGAACGATTGTCATCATAAATGGTCCACCTACCTGCAACAATTCTATTTGAACATTAATTATAAGAAGGGAAGCACCAATAATGTCATTGATTTCCTCATCCGAACACCAGTCATGGCATTAATCACTGTGCTCAACTCCTGTGGGTATGAGACTTCGGGGTGGCCGCATCATTACCAGAGCGATCCGGAATTCGACAGCACATACCAAACACTCCTGGAAGGGAAGCAAGTTCCAAATTTTCACCTTCAAGATGCACTATTTTTCCATTTGGGACACATATTTGTTCCTTCAAGCGACCACGCCAAGATGATTTGGGAGGCACACTACAATCGGGTCACTGGACATTTTGGGGTAGACAAAATAGTGGCGATATTGCAAAAGTATTTTTATTGGCCAAAACTTCGTCAGGACATTGGGAAGTATATTAGATGTTGCACCTCATGTGCCATTGTCAAACCAACCATCAAGAAGCAATGCATATATACTCCTCTGGCTACTCCTATCCGGCCTTGGGAATCTATCTCCATGGATTACATGTCGGTCTTTCCTTCTACTAAGCATGACAATGATTGCATTTTCGTGGTTGTCGACAAATTCTCTAAGATGGCCATCATGGTGGCCTGCAATAAGAGTATCACAACAGAGGCCATTGCTAAGCTCTTCTTTGAGCGAGTGTGGGTACACTTTGGGATCCCACACTCCATTGTCTCAGATCGGGACAAAATATTCCTGAGTGCATATTGGTCAAGTCTCTGGTCGATGTTGGATACAAAACTTACTAAGTCCACGCCTTTCCATCCCCAAACTGATGGCCAAGCTCTAAGCATCCATGCACATGGGATGAAATTCTCCCTTATGTCCAACACAGCTACAACATAGCTCTCCACAGCTCAATGGGCCACAACCCCTTTCAGGTAGGGCTGGGATTTCAGTCATTATGTCCCATTGATGTGGCCATACCATGTGCAACCACTCAGGCAGATTCGACTCACGTCTAGTCTGAAGCCAACAGGGTTAACAGCTTCATTGAGCAGATTCAACACATCCGCCAGTAGGTCCATGATATATTAGAAATATCCAATGCTAAGCACAAGAAGCACCATGATTAAAATTGGGTGTCGCACAAGTTCCAGGTGGGTGACAAAGTTTGGCTACATTTGCAGAAGGACCGCCTCTTTGAACCCCATCGAAAGCTTCGCCCACTCTGATATGGGCCATACACCATCACCAAGGTTGTAGGGGACAATTCCTTTGAGCTCAACATTCCACCATTCCTTGGTCTGCACCGAGTGTTCAATGTAGACTGCCTTCAGCCATACTTTCCACCATTGCTGGACACACCTGACATTGGAGAATAACTCACACCAACGGAGCTAAAATCAGACTACATGGAACATGCCACAACAGATCGAATCATGGACACACCGATCAAGAACACTCACCATCAAAAGATCCAAATGTATCGGGTTGTCAAAGATGACCAACTCCTACACCAAGGCAAGTGGCTCACCAGGGACAAAGTCAACAGAAGTTTCCCAATCTCATGGAGGCACTCAATGCAATGGGGACCATTGCTTCTTGATGGGGGAAGACTGATCCAGGTGGATATTGGTGGAAACCCTCCTATTCCACTTGGACCCCCAACATTTTCTCTTTCAATTTTTTGGTTTCCTTAATTGTAGCACAATTTACTATTTTTGGCAGTGTTTCGAGTCCTAAACTTCCGGAGCCATTTTGAGGCCCTAAACGACGTTTTTATGGAAAGCGAAGAGGTTGAAAATGTCCCAAATGGGGTATCTAGTTTATTTTTAGACTACTCCTCGAAATATTCAAAACAAGGTATTATGATAGCCAAACGGAGAACATATCCAAAGTTATGACCCCAGGAAATTGATGTACAAATTTACCCAAACGAGGCCCACAGTTTTGGAACTTCATCTCTTAGGGTTAGGTTTCTGGATGTTTAGGGTTTTCCATTGTTTCTCAGTAATAAATAGGCCTTGGAACCTCATTGTAACACAATTCAAAGGCATGTAGCTGCCACATCTCTTCTAAGAGATAAGCTACCATCGCCCAAGCTAATTTATTTCTATTATGTTTGTAAGCATAGTTCAATATTTTTTTATTAATGAAATGAAGTGGTTTTCTGCTGCATCTCTATATTTATGATTATATCTATAATTTTTTGTGTTCATGTTTAAGTTCAGATCATTGGTGCGAGGGCTAATCGGAAATCGCATGTCGGAAAATATCACATATCGACATTCGGCGAGTCTTGCATATTAGCAATTGGCAATCGACAAGGTCCAGGGCATATAGTATATCACCGATGGAAAAATCAAAGGTCCATAGTATATTAGTGATCGGAAATCTGTGATCAGCAAATCGATGATCACATATCAAAGAATGTTGTGACATTGCAAATGTTGCCAGATGAAAAGTTTGATGTGAATAGGCTGATAATGTTAAAACTATAGGGAAATGGTGTTAAACTGACGAGAAAGCATAGAAACAAATTTACAAAATAAATTCATCGCAAAACCAAAGTAGGACGCACCTTTTCTCTCTCCTCCAATGGGACGCGTGGCACATTGTGATTAGTTCTGATAATGGACACATGGAAGAATATGATTGGGTCTAATAAAGCCACGTGGCATCTGACGTGGTTGTACGATAGACATGTGGCAGGGAGCCTGGCATCTTAAGAGGTCTTAAGGGGGGAAAATAGGGTGAAATGTGTCACCACTCACAATGTTCCATGTGGTAGTAATGACATCATCATCGAAGTTTGCAGGTCGGAGGTTGAAGGATATCCGTGGTTTGTAATACTCGCCACTTGAAAAAGTTTTGATAGAGGGGCTTTGATATTGGAACTAGCACGCAATCATTAAGGTTTAAAGAACTAAGGCATTAAAGATAATTAACAAAGGAAAAAAACCCCCGACGACGAATAAAAGCCTTAGCACCTTAAGGCTTAGCACCAGGTCACAACCCTCAATCTTATGGCAAAGAAATGCGGGAAGGGGCTAAAGCCAAAGGATCCAAGACAAAAGTGGATATTTTCATTAAATTACGTTATAAAGGGGCCGATGTGGCATTGACCCGAGAAATACTAGCCCGGATATACAACAGAACCAAGGACAAAAGGGAAAAGCATAATGATTTAAAGAGGATTAGTGAAACAAGAAGGCCGAAACAAGGCAGAAAATTCTCTGATAAGACCATGCAGAAGTGTCAACAGATCTATGGGTCGACATCTGTTGAAATTGCAGGAAAGAGGGGAATGGTTGTTTGAAATAGACAGTTGAAATTTGTGCGTAAAACAACTACAACCACTCTAGTTTTAAAGGCAAAGGATTGGAAATATTGAATCGATTTCCAGATTTAGAAGTTGTTAGTGTCAGTATTTGAAGCCTTCCACCAGCGATCAAATATGCTCTTCCAAAGTGGTTTTAGGATGTCAAAGTCAAATTTTGTCATTTCAGTGAGTTTTCAAGTAAAATTTGGTCACTAGGTATTAGGTCTAGGATTTGTTTTCATTCCTTCCAAAGTTTTCCAAATGTCGGTCCATGTCACGATTCAGCTAAGTGTACCATTATTCAAAGAGTTCTCATCATCATTTCAGGTTACAATGGGTCATTTTACACCTTGTTCGTGTTTCAGTTGTACTTGGGTAAGGCTCATTTCCCTCTCTTAGGGTTTTGAAGGTAATTTCTCTTGGATGGTAAAATAATCAACAAAAATTGTATCCTGATGTTCATATACCTTCCCCTATCCTTAATGTACCTTATTAAACACTTCCCATCACTGATATCCCTCAAATTCCTCATTTTCACACAAACCCTAGTTTCTTGCTACAATTTGACAATTTTCTATGCTAAGGCTATGTTTTTCCCTTTGGACCCCTTCCCCTCACTCAATATTTGAAATTCCACTTTCCCCTTTTTCCTAACATCCCTCCCTATTTCCCAAAATTTTCTCAAGAATTTAGAAGCCTCTTAACCCCTTCATTTCCCTTCATTTCTAGAAATCCCCTGTTCCACACATCGGGATAGGTTTTACTCAAATGATGTTTCTGAGCAAGAAACAATGAATTTCAAAAATGTGAGAGAGATTTTTGTCCATAATAGGCCAAGGAAGAAAAACCTCCTTCACTTTTTACACAGGTGTCATGGTTTCAGGAAAATGTCAAAAATACAATTGCCTTAGGAGAATTGATGTACTTCTGAAGTGGCCTTGGGAAAATCAAGATTTATCCTAGCTTGTTTGGCCAACTGACTTGCTTGATGAGTCAAATGATAGCTAGACACAAAGATATTTCCAATGAGATATTAGGAGCTCAATTTGGAGTTGAGGAAGACCTTCAAAAGTTGACTGCAACAACACTCTACATTTAGGCAGCCTTATTTTGCACATTTTGACTAGTCTTGGGAGATTGGACTTTTGATAGGGCAAATGACCTCCAAATTGGAAAATTCAAGATGTTCTGGAAAGAAGACTCGATACGATTTCCAACAAGCTATCACATGCCCAATTTATACACCAGGAAGGCCTCCAAAAGTGGTCTAGAAAAGGGTGTTGCGCACCTAGCAGCCGGCACTGCGCATAGAAAAGGCATTGCGCACCTGGGAGCTTCTTGCAGTGTAAAATTACACTGGCTCTACGCATACAAAATGCGTTGCACACCTGTGTGAGGGCATTGCACACTTGTAAAAATCTTCCAGATCACTCCAATTTGCCTCAATTCTCCAAATTTTCCTCTTGACAAGTAAGTAACACAATTATTCTTGTTGAAAAAGGGTTTTTTGCATCCGTCTATGGTAATTGTGTTTATCAAAAACCAAACCCTAGTTTTCACCAAACCCTCTCATATACTTTAAAGCTCATTCATAGATTGTTGTCATATCTCATCCATTGGTTGTTCCCCTAAAACCCTATTCCCTCATATAAATTTCCCTAGATCTCATCCCTTCATACAAATTTCCCAAACCCTACCTCACATACATAGAATTTACACTACCCTAAAATACTATTCCCTAAATTCCCAAAACCCTAGTCATCCCCTTCATACCCTATTCCCCCAAACCCTACATCACATCCAATCTCACTCATATCCCTTTCTCATCCCACTCATTCCCTTTCTTTTGAAAATCTCTTCATACTCATCATTCACCCACACTACCTTTCTTTCCTCACTAGCATTTACAGTCAATCAAGCCAATGGACAGTGATTATGGAGATTTTGTCCTTGTGGACCATGAGGTGGCACAAGAGGTGAGTTTCATGGACTTGCATGCTCAAAATCCAAGGAGTGTCAAAGATTTGATCATCAAGGAAAAAAATTTGTAATTCAACGACAAAGAGGCTAAAGACCAAGCTAAGAAGAGTTTTGAGGAAAAAGAAAGAGCAAGACAAACTCAAGATCTTGGCTGAAGCATCATTGGCCCAGAAAAACACCTAACAAGGATCACTCATGCCAAATTTCAAGAAATTTGGAGCAATTTTTGTCATTTTTGAAAATTTTAATGTAAAAAACAGGCTTTTCCAATAGGTGCGCAGCGCCGCTTTTGTTGGGGACACTTTCTTGCGAAAAAGTTTATATTTTTGGAATCAACATGGAAAAATATGGAAGCTTAGAAATGGATGAGAATTTTTGACAAGTTCTAGGTCTCCAAAAGGGCAAAAAACACCTAAAAAGTGCCCTCTCTGCCACTTTTTTGCCACACAGGAAGCAGTCTTGGTAGAATCAATTTTTGGAGGGAAAAATGAACTCCAAATTCAGAAATTCAAGTTGTTATAGAAATTATACTTGACAAGATTTCCAACAAGCTATCCTGCACCTGATTTGGACCCTGGGAAACCTTCCAAAATTGGCCTAGAAAAAGCGTTGCGCATAGGATTAGTGGCGCTGCGCATAAGATGAATTTTCCCAGTTTTGCCTGATTTTCCAGATTTCGCCTAATTTTCTCTATAGTTTACTTTTTCTTGATCTCTTGGTTAAATTAGCATTGTAAATGATATAATTTGATGTAATTATTGTTTCTGAGAAAACTAGTGTCTTTTCGATCTACGAGTCCCACTAAGATTGGCAGCTATCTTAGAAACAAACAATCAAAGAAATTTGTGATTTCCTCTATGTATGATAGATAAGAGAGAAGCAAAGGGACCAACCTAAATCTTCCACTTTCCTCCTTGCTTGATTTATCTCCCCCTTGATAGAACTTGCAACTCCTCTCCTACTTGTCCCACTTAGAGAATACCTGTAGGGACAAAGTAACAAAACACCATCAAAGCATCTCGATCTATAATATCATAAACAATGTAGAATCAGAAATACATTGACCATATAATGGCATTCACAAATAACAAGATTCACAAGTACACAATTGTATGGAGTAAAACTCAAAGAACTTTATTAAAATAGAAGGGAGAATTACAACCCAACTGTCTGATCCAGCATCATCCTCCAAGCATCAAAGCCCTCTTCACCTCATGAAAAGCAAGATCACCCAACAATACAATGCTTCTTCTCGAAGACAAACTATCAACACTTCCTTACAAATTACAAAATTCCAGCCTCCAGATCTCTCAGATGAGGGATCCATATATAAATGTCTGCAAGGGTGTGAGTCATCTCTGAGTTTTTGATTAGTGTCATTCCACTTGTAGTTATTGGTTCCACTTAGAGATTTCATTGATCTCTTACTCATCCCTGGGCGAACTCAGAGAGGCAAGTGTCATAGGAGAAGTTTCTAGAAGATTCCATGAGCATCCACTTAGCAAACTGCCTCAGACATTTGTCCATTATCGCTCATCGCACCCCACAGAAGGCCTCTTCAGTATGCATCGCACCTGGTTAGTGTAAGAGTCAGTATGCATCACACCCTGACAGTGGAGCAGTCAATATGGTCCAGTTTTGGCTAGTTCTGAGTGGTTTTTCAGGTGGAACTTTTGGGGAATGATGTAATCAGTTGACTATGATCCTTTAGGGTATGAAACAACACTTTTAGGGGTTAAAGAGCCCTTTATTTATCGACATATGAGATTGGGGTTGCAGTGCCCAAATATGTCTATAACAGTTGCCCCCTAAAGCATGAAGTCGTAAATCTTTTGATGTCGGGTGAAATACTTTATCATGAGGATCCGAGGTATTTGAACTGGAAGGTGACCTGTATAAGATACAATACAATACATCGTCATCATATTATTTTCATGATCTAGTTGAGGCGGGCATTCCCATGCTCAGCTTTATAAATTCATTTTCATGTACATAGGACAGATAATCATCTGGAGTTGCAGAATGGTGATTCTTTATGTGTAGAGTCATCATCCCTTAGCTTGGATGATCATCTGTGCAGCTTCTGTGTACATTTGATCTCTTTATTTTCCTAAATATATCGTAACCTGGATGGATGAAACTAGATCTGGGGTCTTCAAACTCGTTCAATCTTCGCTCGATGTACAAGTTGATCCATATGAAAAGATTTCCTGAAGTCGAACATGGAAAGACATCGCTTGATTACCAGCCAATAATGTAAGCTATTAACAGACGCAAGAGGAAACACCTATAATGATAATGCCCCTCAAGGTACTACAGTACAATTCACGTGGTGTGAATATATGTTCTGATGTTGAACACCATGCAAAATCTTTCGGTCGAGGGCACCATTGAGGCATGCAAGCTTCAAAGTACTAAAAGGGTTGTTTCTAAGTCAACTTCTTGGATAATGAGCTGATGTCGACAAGAAGTGACTCGTCGTAGGAGGGCCTTAATGTATCCC
>APFE031600169.1:581-30251 GCA_000404065.3 Pinus taeda | reverse complement strand
TATGAACTCCTTCAGCCTGTTATCATCCAATACTACCTCCATCCTGTCCTTCCATGCAATATAGTTTGAGCTGCCCTCAAGAGCATACTCCAATCGCAATCCGTTGAAAGACATTGCTGCGTTGTCACCAAGAAAACACTGCTGCAAATTCGAATTCCACCAGCAACCAACTCAACCGCCTTGGATCTAAGATTCGTGAGAACACAATATTTCTCGTACAGAGATTGACTGTATGGGCTTTGACCGGATATTTCACCTTCCAAAGGAAGGATGAATCCAGAGGCTACCTGGCCCGATTATAGGCTCTGCCTAGAGAAATAGAATGTAACCACTTCCTGAATAGTAGATCTGATGATCAACTGCTCTGATACCATGTAGAAATTTTGAATAATTTAACACATATTCAACAGAGATTATCCTGATCATGTACTATTGCAGAAAACATACACAATCCATAAGCTCCTCTACGTTGATCATCAATATAGCAGCATCAATAACAATAAAACATCAAGAGCATTCACACATTAACACAGTATGTATCTCGGGGAAAGCATCTCGCTAAAAACCCCAACTATCTGTATATTAATGATTGAGTCATGTAATATTACCCAGCATAATACTTCTCACAAGTATCTCCACCTCTGTTACACACAATACAGCTCAGATCTGAATCAATCACTGGCTCAAATCTCCTTCGCTGCTTGCCTGCCTCCGCTGCTCAATACCTGCTCAAGAACTGATGACAATTCCAAGGCAACCACGTATTTCCTTGGCTAAATCACGTGAGCACAAGCTACAATGTGGGCAAACTCATTGGCATACTCAATCCCTTGACTGTGCAAGATTTGATGCACAACTATAGTCACAACTGATAGCAATCTGATTCTCTAAACCTGTCCCTGCTGAACTGAACATGCACTGGCATGCAACTGAGTTAACTGATGTATTCATTAGTTGTATTATGAGTTAATAACTTGTGAATTAATTAATAACTAATTCACCCAACTCATCTCTAGTCTATTTGCCAGTTAGACTAACTACAACCAGTTTAACAAATCTAAACTGAACACAACTCCATCAACTGCACCTCCAGTCCACTAAACTCAACTCACTTGAGTTCTAACTGAAGTCCTGCATGCAAATATTAGTCATCCCATAGGTAACCACGTATTTCCTTCTGGGATCTGCATGTACCACATCCGTAGCTCATCCTGAAGTGCCCCAAGAGAATAAGACAAAGTTTATAGTCTAAATATTATTATGAGCTAATAATATTTGACTGTTCTATATTTAGACTGAGCAGTCACTCTGTTGTGGTGTCACTCCGCTGTGGTCTAAAAATAGAAGTCCATCTATTTTTTTCAACTTGATCAATCATCCATAAACAGCAACCTGCAATCCATAAACATGATCCATATGTCTAAAAATAGACATAGTCTAAAAATAGACTTGCGCCAAAAATATCCTGCAGGCCCACTTAGTGAAGGCGACTCCTTTCCACTAAGCTCCAACATCTTGTTGCATTCTCAACAAGAATTTCTTGTTGCACACTTTTCAACACGCATAATTGACATGGAATTTTGACCTTTTTTCTTTGTCCAGGAACTTCATTTTCACTAGTTGATGGTGTTCTGTCAACATGATCGCCAGAGGTTGATGACACCAGATGGTGTGAATGGGCAGACCCTTCTTTCAAGATCCATGGAATGCAAGGACAATCTCGATGAAAATGGTTTCCTTTGCAAATTATACAAGGATATTTAGGAGTGTTTATGTGTGGATTTTCACCTATTTACTAGCATCGCTATTTTCACCAAGAGAAGAGGAAGAAGGGGAGGGAGAAACAAACAAAGTAGAAGGTGAAGGGTCACTTTCGGTATCAACTGGTTGTTGATTCAATTGCTGAGGAATTATGGTATTTTGAACGACAGAGGTTGAGAATAGCCATATTGGCAGACCAATTGTGATTCCTGGAAGGGACAATGTGGCCATATATGGAGCACCAATATTTCCCCAAGAAGAAAATGGACTAGGATTCCCCTCAAGAGGGATTTCTTGTTTGGTGGACTCCATTATCTCAACCTAAGACCAACGAAGGAATAGGGATGTTATTCCGAATTAATAAATTTTAATGATGCTTTGACACAAATTTTCTTTTTCAATTTTTAAGAGCTGAGAAAAATCTAAAGATGACTCTAGTCCCCTTCGATTTTTAATGAGCCTGAAGTGACAAGTGCTCAGATGGACCTTTTCTTTTAAGGAGTTGAAAAGGAACGAAAGTGACTACTCTGGAAATCTAGATAGAGGGATTACCAAACCATTCGCAAAACTGCAATATACACCTTTGGTGTAAATTAGGGAAAATTAACCAAGGACTTATGTACGACAGTCAATCTTCCCGAATGTTTGTTCAGATGCATTATGATGATTAGGGCGGCAGACATGGCTTCCTATGGATAAAGGATATCAGCCTATTGTGGTCTCCCAATATATACTCGATGGTACGGGGAGCACAAGTCCATGCCAGCACTTGTCGTATCAAAGAGGAGGAATCACCCAACCTTCGATGAAAACAATAGTTACTAGATTTTACGACGCCAGAACACGTCTCTAACCTAGACTTCTAGATGTGTTGCATTAGGTTCCAAAGCATTTTTAAGTTCATTGAAATTTATTTTAGAGTTGATCTTGTTTAGAAGTTTTCCTTTCAAGGTTCACCGCGTGAAGTAGATGTAAAATTCCTAAATATGCAATATAAAATGATAAACAATCATTGTTTATTTTTAACAATGAAAATCCTAGCTACTAAGGAAAGAAGATTACGATTCTTTCAAACAAAGAGCAAAGAGCACACACTAAATGCACTTTTCCTAAATCATTTTCACACACAGTCTAAATGAAAATGCAAATGCATGTATTTGTTTTTTGTCTCCCTTAATGTGAGAAATGAAAAAAGGAAAACTAAGTATAGATCTGAAATATTTTCTTCAAAGCGACATTTAGGCAATTTCTTTTTCAAAATGAAAGGAAGACTTAAACGACACTTTTCAATTTCGAATAGAATATTCTTTCGACACTTCAAATATCAATAAATCAAATCAAATACACAACAAAAATTTCAATCGACTATCTAGAGGAGGAAGACTTTACGACACTCTTCTTTTTGACACAAAACAACAGTTACGACACTTTTTTGCATCAAAACGACAGTTCGATTTAAGCTACTTTTTGACAAAGGATCGTAAATGATGGACAAATACATAAAAACATTTACTAATCGTAATCAATGGAGGCTAAACTATGTAAAGGAAGGAGGCTTCAACAATGAGATGCTGATCATAAGCAGCAAAACAGCTAAATAGAACTAAAAACAAGGACAAAAACCCAAATTTCAAAGAGAGAAATAGGATTACTCATTCATTGCACCTGTGCTTCACAGAAACAAGGATGCATCTCACCTGCTACACTCGAGAGGTGTGATGCATACTAGCTTCCAGTTATAGACAGTGCGATGGGCCAAGGAATGCAACTGAGTGGATTTTGGCTCAAATTTGCAGCTAAATTTAGTGAGTTAAGCTGAGCTATTATGAACAGTAAAGAACAAAGTACAGGGGTATGATCTTGGGAGGTTACCGAGCAACCAAAAGGGCATCTAGAATGCTTGTAAGTCAGATGTTCAAATCATAAACTAAACCGGAGATTGACTGATGCAACATTCATCTACTTTGCAATTGCAGAGAAAGAGCAGTTTGAAGGCTATCTAGCTAACTTCAGGCTTCGTCTATAGTTTATAAAGTAAAAAATCAACAACAAACAAACAAACTATTCGCTCCCTAGCTGAGTCACCATTTTGTTTTCAGGAAAACTAGTGTCTTTTTGATCTGCTAGTCCCACTAAGATTGGCAGCTATCATAGAAACACACAATCAAAGCAATTTGCAATTTCCTCTATGTATGATAGATAAGGGAGAAGCAAAGGGACCAACCTGAATCTTCCACTTGCCTCCTTGCTTGATTTCTCTCCCCCTTGATAGAGTTTGCAACTCCTCTCCTACTTGTCCCGCTTAGAGAATACCTATAGGGACAAAGTAACAAAACACCATCAAAGCTTCTCAATCTATAATATCATAAACAATGTAGAATCAGAAATACATTGAACATACAATGGCATTCACAAATAACAAGATTCACAAGTACAGAATTGTATGGAGGAAAACTCAAAGAACTTTATTAAAATAGAAGGGAGAATTACAACCCAGCTGTCTGATCCACCATCATCCTCCCAGCATCAAATCCCTCTTCACCTCATGAAAAGCAAGATCACCCAACAATACAATGATTCTTCTCAAAGACAAACTATCATCACTTCCTTACAAATTACAAAATTCCAGCCTCCAGATCTCTCAGATGAGGGATCCATATATAGATGTCTGCAAGGGTGTGAGTCATCTCTGAGTTTTTGATTAGTGTCATTCCACTTGGAGATTTCATTGATCTCTTACTCATCCCTAGGCGAATTCAGAGAGGCAAGTGTCATAGGAGAAGTTTCTAGAAGATTCCATGAGCATCCACTTATCAAACCGCTTCAGACATTTGTCCATTCTCTCTCATCAGTTTGCATTGCAACCTGATAGTGGAGCAGTCAGTATGGTGCAGTTTTGGCTAGTTCTAAGTAGTTTTTTAGGTGGAACTTCTGGGGAATGATGTAATCAGTTGACTATGATACTTTAGGGTATGAAGCAACACTTTTAGGGGTTAAAGAGCCCTTGGTTTATCGACATATGAGATTGAGGTTGTAGTGCCCAAATATGTCTATAACAATTATGGATGTAAAACACTTAATAGGGTAGATACATCAAGTCAAAGGTGGTTTTGAGCTGAATGAATTGGTTTCCTTGGTTTTAGAGGCAAGTTGTTCCACTGCCTATATTCCTATTCTTAGTTTAGATATGGTTGAAACCACCCCTCTTCTCATGGATTCGACCCTGATAGCTAGCTTGGGTAGTTTCCTTGCCTATATGATGTACTTTTTGATTCATTAGTAAAGATTGGACTTTGGCAGAAGTGTTGGACTCACTAAACATTTTGTATCAGCAGTTGGCAAGGAATAAAACCAAGTTTCACAGCTATTATTGTGGGATTCTTATGATAGTGAGTTTATGTATTATTCTTCTTTGTAATGAGTTTTTCTGATGTTTTATATGTATCCACATCTCTCTCTTTCTTCTAAACTAAATGAATCAAGGTGAATAGACAAAATACACTAGATTTTTAGTGCTTTGTTTTGGGAATGCATTTAGTTTTCTATGTTTTCATTGTTTGAAGAGGATTCATAGTTTCTTGTGCCCTCCTCAACTCCTCAACAGTCTTACTCTACCATCTCAATCCTTTGCTAGTACATAAACCCTTGTCTACCTTGCCCCACAGGACATGACTGTGTCCCTGAGTTGATTTCTCAGACCCAATCTGCCTTCTCCAATTGATCCAGCAACCAAAACCTAAAACCAGACTAGAAACCCTAAACTACTATACCTAGCCTAAAATCAACATTCATTTTAGTCATCTCAAGCCCTAGTTGCCAATATCTTAATTGAGATTGACAAGGAGAGAGCCCTCTCCTGACCTGGTAGGGCTAGCTACCAGGTTAAGTGTGGTTTGATGTTACCCTAGACCTACCTTCCTTCAGCCTAAGGTAGATTTAGGCACTAACAGAGGCTAAGCATTTTCCAACAGAATTGAGAAGAGCAAAGGCGCAGTTTGTATGGATTATTGCAGAGGGACCTATTATGATAGCATAAATGATAAAACTATAATTAGGGACATGTTCTACTTTTAAGGGAAGCAGTTGACTAGATATTTCTTTTTCCTGAATGCAAGCATATTTTCCTATATTTATTCTAGAACATACATAATATATTTTAAGTTAATTTTTGCATACATGAACATGAGAGATACTTAAAATATCTCTATTTATGTAATTATGTAATGACTATTATTTTGTAAATTGTTATGTAAAACATTATATAAACAGTTTATGAATATGTAAACAAGGTTGGATTATGTATGAAGAAAAGGGATCTGCATTGATGTCAATCATGGATTGGACTCAAAGTGATAAAATTTGTTGAAATACAAAAAAATTGTTCCAGGATTCCCATGTCAAACAATTGGCGATGTGCTTTCTTATGTCAAATTGTTTCTTCTTTTAGTTTCCATATGTTTTTCCCTCTTTAATTTCCTCATAATTTATACTTAACCAAGGTTTTGATCTTATTTTCTTCTTGAGTTTCAATCTTTGTTTACTCATCTTGATGTATTCAATCTATCCTTGATCTCTAATCTATTATTCTAAGGTGAAAAGATAAGTTAAATTATTGTTTCAAGCAATTATGGAGTTTACAGATAGTTTAGTAGAGGTTCTAACTATAATGTTATTCTTAGTTATCTGCCAAATTTGGTGTAATTGCCAAATATGCCACCAAATGCACTCATGCTACCAAAACACCAAAATTAATGCCAAATTTCCCACCAAATACCTATGTGCCAACTTTATTTGTATTTAATTCCACTGCTAGTTTTAGTGGGCCACTAAATATGACAGGTTTCGCCAAAAGCTCTGTCGATAACCCACTACTAAATGTCGAATTAAAGCTTTCATCATGCTTGTTTCATGTGTTCCATATTGGAACTCTTGAGTGGTTCCACGTGTCACCCATATTTGGCTCACTTGGTCACCCAAAAAAACTAAAAATTCCTACCACATTTCCTGGTCTAGTACTACCATGTCATCGCTATGTCACCTACCACCTTTGTGCCACATCAATTTTGTCTACTAATGAGCTTCCTCCATGTGTCTTGCACTTTTCCTCATGAAAGTGATCCACCTTGTGTTGTTTCCATGTCACCATAAAGAAGTGAGGGGGTCTCGGGCCTTGGTTTTCCACTATATGTTGTTTTTTTGTTGGAGGGGTCACACGGTCACACATCTAGAGAAACCACTTAGTGGTTTTTAGGAACCCCCCCATCACTCCTATGGTTTTAAAATTTGAGAGGGGGATCCCTCATTTCATGTGGACCATTCATCCAAGGAGGGTGGTTTGGGCATGAATCCTATTGAGGGACCCCCCTTGCCTTTAAACCACATAAGGGGTTAGGCCACTTCATGTTGTCAGATGGCAGATTGTGGACCCTTGTCATCTAATGTGCTTAGGGACACATTCCTTTTTTAACATTGAATTCAAATGCCATATGAACACCAACTTTAGGGAATCACCAAATTGATTCCAAATTTGGAGAACACAAAATTAACACCAAATTTGGAGAACACAAAATTAACACCAAATTTGGGCCCTAAAACATTAATTGATTTTCAAACTGAGGTCCCCTCAACAATTTTCAAATTTCCTTGTACCACTGAAAAGGTTTTTTTTAGATCTATCCATATAAGAAATTTTAAAGATAATGTGAGCTAAATGTATGTGGAAAAAATTGATATAATGAAAATTATCCATGAAACACCTATGTCATGAATAATAACACCTATTCACAAATCATCCTATAGCCACCTATTACACCAGTGATCTTTGCCACTCAATGGAAACTCCTTTGACATCAATGTTAACATATTTCTAACACTTGAATGTAAGATAACCATTCGAATCAACCACATATTATTTTTTTCATGAATTGGTATGCTAATGATAGTACTTGTAGAAACCTCCTATATCTTAACAATGAATGTACAAAAGAAACAAACATTCATTTATTTAGAGTAGCAGTTGTGGAGTGAAACTCTTAGGGAGAGTTGTCAAATATTTGAAGATCATCCTCCCGAAATAATGAAATATGTCACATGTTCATGGGGAGCTTATCAAATGCTTCTATTGGATCCGTAATTGTCCATAAGATTGTCTATTGTTGTAGTTGATTGCTTGTTTTTGAAGCAAGTCAAGGGTTTATTATTTGAATATAGAACTTCCATGTGCTTGATGATCTAGATGAATATCTATGTGAATGCTCTATTGTTACAATGATGCTTTGAAATGAATTGAGTATCACTACTTTTATTGACTTCCTATTAATGCCTAACTATTAATATGATGTGCCACCATATATTGTTGAAATTGTTGGCTATAAGGAATGTTGATTAGAATATCAAGACTACTTGAAATAAGAGTGGTGTGTCGATATGGGAGATCTATAAGATTGATCTACGATGTCTAACCAAATTTGCAAAGATTTATAAGATTGATCTACAATGTCTAACCAAATGTTCATTTAACAAAGCATTCATTTTATTACTAAATTCAAGTCACTTTTGTAAATATACCACTAAGTTAAGATTATGCTAAAGTATGTTGAGAATAAATTGTTGAGATGATATTGTTCCTAGCATTGAATTTGGGTGTGTTGTAGAACCTACTTTTCCAAGTTTACAATATTTCAATGATGGATGGCTAGGGTTAAACATTTCTTACGTGGAGTGTGTGAGTATCTCCATTATAGGAGTATGGAGCTGCTACAATTGCTGATGTCTAAGTATATGTTGATGGTGACTTTTGTTGCTTGCTAACTTTTTGACTAGAGCTAGGGTTTGTGCTATAGGAATATGAAGCCTTGAGAATGAATAGGGTTATTGGGATGTAAAACTTGTTTGTAGTTGAGATGATTATTGATGGTTGTATGTTGTTGAGCCTCACCTTGATGATGTATTGCTAATAATGATCAAGGTATGATTTGGTTGTTGATATGCTACTGGAAATATGTTTTAGCCTAAGGTTTATGCTCAATAGTGAAAATTGATGTTTTTAAATCTTATTGCTTCTTGTTGTCAGTAAGATGATTAATAATTCTAGGTGTCAATATCAGGATTTTTTTTTGGTTTCTAATGTCTAATTTGCATATGCATTCTAATAGGAATTAGATAATTGTTTCATGAGAGAGATGACTAGCATGGTATTCAAATAGTTATGATAAACCTTTGTCATTGATCAAAGGGGGAGAGGGAACAAGAGAGATATTGTTTTAGAAGATTAGTCTTAGATGGAAGGATCAGGTTCAGGTTGGCTCTACAAGTTGTCATCAATGCCAACGAGGGGAGATTGTTGGTAGCAACATTGCCTACTTGGAATTGATGTCAACCTTTAGACTGAAGTTGCATGGTTTGTAGGTGAATTTGCTTTATCATGGTGAATGTCAAGTGTTAATGATTTTGCAAATGGTTGAAGATGCCTTGATGAAGGTGTGAGAAGAAGGAATTCTATTTTTTCTCCAAATTAGGGGATGAACACAAATTCAATACGGGAAATATGCATTTGTAGTATTGACAACTCAAATTATCAGTGTCAAAACTGCTTCCATGACCCAGATTCAACATGAAGAACCAATGTCTACATCCTGTAGCAGGAAAAATGAATTCCATGAGATATCCTAGTGATTTTTCCCATGTTTTCCTCAACATTTGATATGGTCACAATTTGGTTGTTTGATTTAGTATTCCAGGATGTTATGGAATGTAATTAATGCTTTTTATTTGGTCTAGATAACGCTTGATATGGTCCAAGTTATTTGTTTTAGTTAATTGTAATGCCTTGATTTGTTCCTTATGTCTACGAAGTCTCCAAAAGGTGGATGGTAACCATTGCTGTGTTGATCTAGTCCAAAAAAAAAATACATGATTCATTTGGGACAATGAAGTGACAGTGTGATGACGGATTTACTCATTGTTTGACTTGTTTTGTGAGTGTGGTGTATGAAATCTGAGCAAGTGAACTCAAGGCATGTTAGAAGTAGAGCAATATTATTAGAGTGATCTGTGGAGTGGTACGATAATGAATAGCATACCTTGATTATGTGCATGGTTGAGGAGTATTTTTGTTGTGTGAGAAAAATGCATTGTGCACACATATGAAATTATCTGGGGTTACCTGCGATGAGACAAAGTATGAAATAATAGGAAGAGTAATTAAGTGTGAAACTTATGATTAGAGGTCAATGGAGAGGTATGATGGTATGCTAATGAGATAGTGTGTTTTGGTGTGCAAACCCTAGTGGAGTTGATTTTGTGCATTGATGTCAATACTGCAATTCGCTTGGTCCAAAGAGAAGTGGATCGATAGTGTTATGCGATGTGGAGTGTCTATCTAGATTACTAGTGCATCGATGCATGTGATCCAAGATCAATGTGGTTGGGCTTTAATGTAATGATCGAACCTGAGAATCCTTGAGGATAAGTCAATTTAACAAAACTAGTGTGATGCACTCTAATATGTTGGGTAGACCTTGTATTGTAGAGATTAGAGTTTTTGTGTTGAGGACAAGAGTGTATATTGCTAAGTGTAAATCATGTGTATGCTAATAAGTCTTGTAATTTCTATGACCTGTTGATGTATTGGAATAATTTTAGTAATGATATATGTGTGGTTGGTGTTTCTTGGGTGTCCTAGCATCTGTATGGATGAGTGTTATATATGGTTGTGTGTGTCCTTGAGTCGGAGTATATGATGGTGGTGTTGATAGTGTTTTATTTGTTTATGGAAGAATGTTTGTATCTGAGAATTTTATGTTGATGTTGTGTCTGGTCCCAGTCTAAAATTGCATGAAATGGTGGGTCGTAGTGTTTTTGGAGGTTGGGGCCTCCGAAAAGTGGTGGCTTGCTAAAATAGTGAGTTATGGTTTCTGAGCTGGTAGAGGCTAGTAAATTGATTTAGATGGAGTTGGGGCTTCCTAGCTAGTGGGAACCAGCAAACTAAAGTAATAAGATTGAAGAATAATGATAAAGGAAATACGCTAAACAATATAGTGGTTTTTCTTCGGGTTTCCACCTTAATATCGATGTTCTATGTGTGTAATGTTCTTGATTCTTATGTGTCGTTTCTTGTTTGTGAAGAGGATTTTTAAGAAGGTAATAAGATTATTATTTGTGTAAGAAGCTTCACTATTCATTGCCCCCCCCCTCTTAGTAGTAACTTGGTTACCAACAATTAACAAAATTGCTTTGCATTGGATAATCCAACACTCCTTCTGTGTTTCATGGCATGTGCTTAATTGCATCTTAAGGATCCGTTAACTCTAGTGATATGTCTATTTACTAAAACTTGTGAGTTTTGGTGTAACAACAATTGTGATTCCAACAACTAGTTGTAATTACAAAGATTTTGCGCTATAATATTTATCATTGTTTAACTGATTTTTACATCTAATAAAATATGTTTATTATTCTGTGCCTTTCATCCATATGTTATGTTTCCTTTTTCATGTTTTTAGGTGCACGAGGTCTATAAAAAACTTTCTAAGTAGCTCATTATGTTATGTCATGTTTTCTTACGCAATGTTATTTTTTGCATTATGTTTTTCTTCTATCAAATTTTGGAATCTTATGATTGGTTAAACAAATTGTAACATAGTTTTCCTTCCTCATATCGATCTTCAAAAAAAACATACAATATGAATATAAAGATTCGACAAAAATTTTGGATCTCAGATGTGTGTTCCATGTGTACTATTAATTTCACTGATCATTATCATGATTTGGATTTAAATTTGGATTGCGTTCTTGCTATTGTGGCTCTTTTGGTTGATGTGTATCATTATATTAATGTATAAAGAATGAACCTGAATTTTGTTCTTTCATGTTAAATTTATTTATGAATAATGGTTTAAGGGCTATCTGAAAATGGGTTCCTTGTATAAATTGTATGATTTGCATAATTGATAATACATAATTCTCTTAATTCGTTGCTTATAAGATATAGTTCTCTTTATTTTATTTATCACAACTTTATTATTTAAGATTTACACCTCAGTCTAAATAGTTGGGTATCTTCGCTAACATGATTATAAATTAAATATTTCCATTTTGGTCCTAGGTTGTGTGGAGCAGTGGAACTTACCTTTTTACCATTGCACATGCAATATGTGTTTCTTACACATGATCTTTAGCTATGCACATACCTTGCTTTGGTAGTCTTCAACTCACACATGCTTTCCCTCCTGACATCCCTTACCTTCAGCGATGTTAGATTTAGTAAGCTTTTTCAAGTGGGGAATGTTATAACACATGCCAATAGAAATGATACTATCATTGTTGACTTTACACTTAGTTTACATATAAATAGCATTGGAAATATTTCAAATTGGAATTTATCAAATCTAATAAGTCCTTCCAATTAAATAGTTAGAAAGAGGTTAAATTGAATTTACTTTGTGTTGCATGCCTTAACTTCATCCAATATATAAAATATGTTGACTTCTGTATGCTTTTGCAATATTTTCGAAGCAGTCAAATGATACTTACCCTTTTACTTTTGCACATGTCTTACCTCTGGACATAATTTATTTATGCATAGACTTTTCCTTCGCTCATGCCTTGCTTCTGCGCAGTCTTTAACTCCATACATCCTTCTACCACACAACACTTCTCTTTCTACACACATTCCCACTTTCGCACGTTCACACACATTCCATCCTCCACACATTTTTCCATACATCTCCCCCTTACATAGCACTTCTTGCGCACATGCATTACTCTACACAATTATTTTCCCTCATTTGTCCTCTCGCATGATTTTCTACTCAATGCAATCAATTGCTTCTGGTGCCCCTTATTGTGATTACAAAGATTTTGTAGTATAACATTTATCATTCAATGTTGTTTACACCATAAAAAAATATATTTAATACTTCATATTTTCATCTATATACTATGTTTCTTTTTCCATATTTCTAGATGCATAAAGTTTATAAATATGTTTTGTAACTACTTCATTGTGTATGTCATATTTATTTGTGTGATATAATTTTTTATATTGTCTTATTTTTCTATTAAATTTTCAAACCCAAATCATTTTATCTTTACATATAGTTTATTTCTGCATAAAATTTACCTTCACACATGCCTTTCTTTTGTACGGTATTTAACTACATACATCCCCATCCCATCTCTGAGAAGAGACTCGTCAATTATTGGATGCTCGGTGTCACCCAACCAATCCGTGGTTGATCCTTCTCATCTTCACTTTGTCTTCGCCAGAGAAAATAAGACCAGACGACCTCTCTAATTTGTCTTCGCCTGTCAATCACGGCGCTTCTTCGGCCTCCTAATTTCAATTTCAAACATCACGATGGAGACGTCGTTTCTTTTTATTTTATTTTCCACACTGTTTCTCACTTGTGCTTCGAGCGAGAAACCGGAAAAACAAGTTTATTCCATTTCTTGCTTTTGTCTTTGTATTTTGTAATTAATTATTACATTATTTTAACACAATATTTTCTTAAACAAATTCCATAAAACAATCATAGCATTTTCGGGAGGTGTATATATATAAAAGTCATTTTAAATAATATATATTTTTATATAATATAAATTATTTTCACATATTAAATAATAAAGGAAAAGGGTTTTGATGTGAAATAAACATATTAATAATATATTATATATATATGAATTATACAATTTAATTATTTTATATTATATATTATATTATATATATATATATATATTTGGTTATTTGGAAGGTGATAATCTCTTTATTTGAAATGATTGGTGGTCAAATTTGTATGGAAAGTTGGAAATGGGAAAGATGTAAGATAGGATTGGACTCTTGGATTAGTTGTTCTAGAAATTTCAAGCTTCCCCAAGAGTTTGTGACAGTCATGAAATATTAGGGAATAATTTTCCTTAACCAAACTGTAGATGATGGCAGGTTAACATTTTGGACTGAGAGATGGAAAAATGCCAACCCATTGGACTTACATGGTGATTTTGTTGACCTATGGACAGATTATATAAACTCCCTCAAAATGTCACATATCAAAATCAAAGACAAGGAGGACTCTCTCTATTGGGTCCAAGATAGGGAGGACTCCCTCTGTTGGGTACATTCCCCTTTAGGTATTTACACTCCAAAATCTAGTTATAGTTTTCAGATTCCTGCTAAAGAAAGGGCTAATATAGAAGGGTGATGGAAGCTTATATGGAAGCTTACATTCCCAACAAAGTCAAGACTCTTTATGTGGTGCCTCAGCAAAAGAATAATTCCAACATGGGACAATCTTCAAAAGAAACACAAAGAAGGTCCAAAATGCTGCATTTTATGCAATGATGTAGGGGAGCTTGTTGCTCGTTTCTTTATGCAATGTCCTTTTATCTTGAACATATGGTCCAAAGCCTAACAAATCCTAGCCTGTAATTTGGAATGGAGGGGTGACTCTGTCCTTGATGCATGGAAGTTTTGGTGGGACTCATTGAATGATGAAGCTCTCATTAATATTCCACCCCTCATCTATTGGGGTGTGGCTAGCTATGAACAAAGTCACTTTCAGGGATACTTCATCAGCACTTGATCTCATTTCCAATCTATGCTCTCTTACCAACAAAAGGCTCCCAACACAATCCTCACATCATTTATGAAGAAGTGATCAACCGACAAATTCCATGGTCCTATTTCAAAGGAGCATCTAATGAAGATGGTATTTGTGGGGGTAGTCTTGTCCTTATATTTAATGGTCAACATATTTTAAAATAAAAGATCACTCTAGATAGGGGTTCCAACAACCATGCAGAGCTTCTTTCCCTCAAACTGTGTCTCTATTGGGCTTAGGAACATAAAAGTCATTCTCTTAAAGTCTTTAGGGACTACTTGATTGTTATAAATTGATTTAATTCCTCTCAAAGATGTCACAATACCACACTGCTACCAATTCTTGAAGAAAAATTATAGCTCAAAAAAAAATTTGACTATATGACATGTTGCCACATCCAAGAAAAGGAACCATGAAGTGAATATGTTTTCTAAGGAGGGCACTAGACATCATATGGGCACTTGGTAGGTCTCAGAGCATATACATGGGTTTATCCAGTAGTATTAGCATCATCCTTTTGCTGAATGAGAGTTTATATTTTTCCCTTCACCATACTAATGGGGTTTTTTGAGGAGCATCGTGACACCAATGGTTTTCATATTTATATGATATCAGATTATGTATTGACATCAGTCTAAACACTACAGTCTTTGTTTTGTGTGTGTGTTTAGGGTTATTGGAGTTTTGGTATTGATATATGAAAAAATATTAAAATGGTTAAAAAAGGAAAAAAAATTGTTGTTATAATTTTAAAAGCCACAATAACATATTTTGTCAAAAAAATTAATTATTATTGAAAATGGTGTCATAAGATGTTTCCAACTTAGAGAAAATAAAAATTAATTTTTGGCTTCCTAAAATATTATCATCTATAAATTTTAAATTATTATTAATATTTTTTAGATATAGTAAAAAATTATATTAAGATTAATGATTACACATGTTCTTTTTACTAAAAAGTAATAAATTTTTTTATTTATTTTTTTTTTAACTTTTAATAATATCTTTCTATATAATATATAAAATCTTTATTTGCTTAAAGTTTTAAAAATGTCAATTAATTCTTACTTCTTAAAGTACCAAGGCCATATTGTTTTAGTGGGCCAACATCATCATCTTCTCTCTCTCTCACATATTGAAATGTATTAGTTAATATGAATATTCAAATAGTTCATTTAAATTCTATTTAGAAATATTTGAGTTTTTTTTTAATATATTTTCAAAGTTGATAATTAATATAAACATTGAAATATTTTATTGGTGGTTTTGAGTGTGAAAGTGCATTATTTTTATAACATCTTCTTACTACAAGATTGTAATATTAACATTTGAACCAAGGCTCAAAGTATGAGTGAGATTATTGATGTTATATAATATTTTTAATTAAAACTAACCAAATGTATATAATCATTTCTGTTTTTAAAACAACATATGCTTAAGTCATATATTAATTTTTTTATAACTAGTGATGATAATAATTTAAATTGAAATTACAATTTAGTTAATTTTAAGAGTTTTTTAATTTTAACAATGTGAGATGTATTAAAAGTGTGTTGATGTTCCATTGGTGTTTATTTACCCAATTTTTACCACTATTAATTTATATGACTGCTCTATATATTATTCCAGTGTTTATTTACTATAATAATATTTGTGAGAATATTTAATTAACCATTTTTTTTATTGTTTTGTTTCTTTATATAATTTTAATTTTTTCCAAAATGTAATGAAGAGTGAGTATTAATATCTAATTATTTTTATAATTTTTGTTCATTTGCCTATGTTTTTAATTTTATCCATTCATATTATCCTAATGTTTCATTTTTCTTCATCCATATTATTATATGGTTATTTTGTGAATGGGCGATGATTTTTGGGTTTGGTTATATGTATTATGGAATGTGTGGCTGATAGACCATTGATGTTGGTGGTTTTTGGATAATATGTGTGAGATCCGGGTGTTTGTATGTATTATGGTTAGGAAAGCTTCTCTTCCATGGTCACTTTGGTAATATGTGTAAATTTATGTAAAGTTGACGTTGATTGTTATATAAAAAATTTTACTTTAAAAAATCAATAAAAATAATATAATTAACTGATTTTTTTATCATTTTAATTTATTTTTAGAATTTTTATTAAAATATAATGATATTTATATGTATTTATTCTTAATTATTAAGTATAGAAAATAATATAAATACCTTAGAAGCTTTTTTATTTTTCAGCTTTCATTTTTTGTACTTATTTTGCTATGTTGAATTTCAGTTTTTCTTACCATATCTATATTGAAATGTATGAGAGTTGATGTAATAATCATTATTTTTATTTTTAATAGTTTTTCTCTTCATCTATTTTTATGTTAATTAGGAATATAAAAAAATCAATGTTTTTTTTTTTTTATTTATATCTCACTAATGTTATGAGTGAGTAGTTATAATATTTTTAATTTTTTTTTTTTAAATATAATGAAAATTAAGTAAGCCATTGATTATTTTATAGGTTTTTTTTTCTTTTCATTTTTTAAACTGTAATTAAGCTAGTATTCACCTACTTTGCTCAATATAATTTTATAAAATATTTATTGTTATTTAATCACAATAAATAAAGTGAAAATGGCCTATGTTTCCCATTCCATGGATATTTGGAAGACCCACTCAATTCAATCACTCCGTTGAAAGGAGAAAACCCACTAAATTCAATCACAATCATCCCGTCCTCCTCGCTAACAAAGTTCTTAGAGTACGCCGTCAATTAATCGAGGAGTCATCTAAAGAGGGGGAGGAATTGTTCGAGGAATTGTTCGGATACTTAAAAGTGGTCAGAATCTTAAGAAAAAAATTTCAAAATTTTTTGTAGAGGCACTATTTGAATCTTATTTTTGATGGTGAAAATAGATTCAACACCATCAAAAACGTCTAAGACACCTAAAATTTTGAAGTTTAACAACTATAACTTGGATTTACAAAAATCCTGGCCAGATTTTCTCTAAATATAACCGGAATTTCCATAACTTTCCAAGCAACTCTTCCGTCTACTTAAACTACAAAATTAATCCATACTCCACGTCACCAACCAAGATTCCCATCTTCACTTTTCACGGGCGAAGAATCACCACAATTACAAGTATACAAAACTCATGATTTTGCAACCCAATTTTCATATCATATCACCTTTAATTATTTGTACTCGCACTGACAGAAAGAAGAATAATTGGGACGATTGAAATCAGTCATCTTTGCCTTTATTTTCTTTCCCACTTTCTTTTATCATTGCCATTGTCACGGATTTATATATTATATATATAATATTTAAATTTTAAAGGTTAAATAATATTTATAGGTTTATAATTTTATTTATAATTTTATTATAAATTTTAAATAAATTAAGATAAATTATAAATATAAATAATTATTATATGAAATAAAAAATATATTAAAATAATGGCAATCAACTTAACATAAAGTTAATATTAATTTTTAAGGTAAAATATTTTACTAAAAAATTATATATTATGAATTTTAAATATATTTTTGTTGTTTTTTTTTAATTTAAAATATAAAATAATTATAAAAACATAAAATGGTTATTAGAGTTTTTATATCAATATAAAGGAAAGATATAGAAAAGTAAATATAAAGAAGATATAGAGTAATTTGAGAATCGGATTAATATAGATTTGAACATTGGTTTTAAAAGAACTAATTAATATGTTTAACTAAAGAAAGACTTTAAAGCTTTTTTAACTATTTTGTTTGTCATTAAAAAAAGATAAAATTAATTTTTTGAGATCTTTTAATAGGTTGATTTATAGATGAAGATTTTTATGAGGTAAGGATTGAAAAATGGTAAGATTTTTATGGAGATTAGGATTGAAAAATTGCAAGAACATCACACATAATCTCTCTAATTGATCCACAAATGTGTTTGAAGAAGTCCAAAAAGTTGTTGGAGAGGACTGAGAATTCTTTCTACATTAGAGAACATGGATGTGTAATTTGTTTTGGGGGGAAAGTTCTCAACATAGAAAGATTTGATCTCTTAGGTTTTCAAATAATTCCAACAATCATGAGATATAATGAATATAGAATGTAATTCTTCTAAAAATGAAAAGCACCACTTAGAAGGATAGGATCACTTAGGTTTTCTACTGAATCCAACAATCATGACATATAATGGAAATACAATGTGATTCTTTTAATAATGAGACTGAGAAGGATTCAAATGCTCAAACATGACAAAATCATATGTCTTTCATACCTAATTGACCCATTCTTTTATAACGTCTTTAAGAGGAATTCATCTTACAAAAGAATCATGCAATGTGGGTTGTCTAGAGTTTTACCTCAAGTGATTTAAAGCATGGTTTATTTTCCCCTACACTTAGGGTCAATTCTTTAAAAATACATGTTGTTTTATTGTGATAAAGTTAGAAGGATAGACAAATTTTGGATAGAGGTTCACACCCTTGGTGCCCTGGGATGTCTCAACCCTTGTTAACTAAGAAATTTATAGCTACATGTTGACCTATGGATGGTTATAGTTGTAGTCAGTCAACTTATTCATCAACAAAGAAATTTATAACTTTTTCAAAAAAGTTACCTCTTGATAAACCTTTGAGACAAAAGGCCATTGTGCTTGTAGTCAATGGTTGTAATATTATCATCAATTAGGATAACAAGATTGTGTCTGTAGTTGAAATGGTTGTAATATTGTCATCCATTAAGATAACTTCAATGGATCAAATGATACATCTTTAGACCTAAAAGATGTCATTAATAGACATTTAAAAACCTAGGGTGAATAGGTCACTCAAAACTAGCACAAGTCAACTACCATGATAATAGGAGTAGCAATAAGCTTAATTGTGACACAAATGGTTGTAATATTGTCATCCATTAAGATAATTTCAATGGATCAAATGATACATCTTTAGAGCTAAAAGATGTCATTAATAGACATTTAAAAACCTAGGGTGAATAGGTCACTCAAAACTAGCACAAGTCAACTACCATGATAATAGGAGTAGCAATAAGCTTAACTGTGACAAAAACATATGAACCTAACATATTTGTTCACAAAATTAACAAACAAACAAAAAAATTCAATTGTTATAGTAAAAAACTAATATAATAAAAATAATTTGCAATGTATATATGATGTAGAGATTTTTAATATTTATTTTAAAAAAATAAAAAAAATGGTAGAAGGGAAGATATTGGATTTCAATTCCAAACATGTTATTAAGTTACTTTTAGAGACTACATAAGTGTAAATTAACATGACAAAATACAAAATATAGAAACGATATTTATATGGATGAGCAAATGTTTATTTGTTTTGAGTTTGGAATGATGATAAAAATATTATTCGGAAATTATTGTAAAAACAAATAATCACTACAAGCTTATATAAAATTTCCACAATATTTTAATTATCAAAATTATAAAAAAAAAACCATAAATATTAATAATATGTTAATGATCAAACATATTTATTAAGTATTTAATAGATAACGATATTTTATATAAATAATAATATTATTATTTATATATTTCCAGGCTAACCATTTACATGAAATTAGAAATAAACCACGAAACATGTTTATTAAGTATTAATAGATAACGATAATTTTATATAATAATAATATTAATTATTTATATATTTCCAGGCTAACCATTTACATGAAATTAGAGAATAAACCACGAAAATGGTAAAATAATTAATATGGACTAATATTATGAGATTTTGATGCCTGGAAATATTTTCTGCATCATTGCCAAAATATAACCTATTTTTAAATAAATTTGTGTTCAACAGGTAAATTAATTTAAAATAACATTGGCGCTTTACTTAATTGACTATAAAGTAAAACGTATTTTGAATTCTATATCCCAAAAATAAATTATTAGTTGAAATACACCTTCCACCAGTTTCGGTTGCATGCAGCTCAGAGCCTCATTTGGGCCTGAATTCATGCCGGAATCCGAGATCCTAAGAAGCCATCACCGGTCTGAGGAGATTTCCCGGCAGAGGCATTATCATGCAACAACGAAGGGTTAGATCGGACTTGGTCATGGCATAACCCATCAAAATCGTGGAGATCTCGTTGCAGATTGAATTGATGTTGTTAATTGGACGTAGCCAGAGGGGTGCTCGAAACGCTAAATGTGGTCCATGATTGTTTTTTTTTCTTTGCGACGAGCATTGGGAGCGTTGGTGCAGTTGTGGGTTTCTCTCTTCACCATTGTGTTTCGGTATTATATAGTGTATCAAGATCCATTTGGATTGTCTACAAACATTTGTTACATGCCTCCATTAATGTTGTATGAATAGACATCCTCAATGCCATGCATGGATTTGTTTTAATGTATGCGTAAGATGCATGCTTAGTGCAAGTGGATTGGAGAGAGGAATTTTTTTAGATTGCTGCTTGGAACTGGAGATAGATCCATTGGTGATAGATTGGGTGATTGAAGTCGTTTCTTAATCGTTAGAGGTTGTTTTTTTTTTTTGAGGTAGATCTACAAATCACATGTCATGATGAATAATTAGATGGCAGAGGTGTACTTGAACGAGAGCAATAAGCTCGATGGGTCCAATTATTCTAATTGGAAATTGAAGTTACAGACCCTGTTTGAGGGGAAAAGTGCATGGGCAATTGCGAATGGAGATGAATTGAAGCCGATTGCAGCAAGAAGCAGAACAACTACAACAATTCAAGATTGGGAGAAGAGGGAGAAAAAGGTGAAAGTGTTGTTGAAATTGTTAGTGAAAGACTGCATTATCCCTCAAATCAGAGAGTGTAAATCAACAAATGAGATCTAGACAATTCTCAAGGATTTGTATGAGATAAAGAATACAAATCACTTATTGTTCCTAAAGAGCAAGATTCTCTCCATTAAAATCGAGGATAATGGATCAGTCGCAACATTCATCTCTCAGATCAAGGAGCTGAGAAATAAGTTGGCCGATATAGGGGAGATAATATCGAACACTGATCTCGTCACGGTTACCATGAATGGTATGATTGATGATTATTAGATGTTTATTATAGGTCTGAATGCAAGGGAGAAAGCCCCCAATTTCGAAGAATTGACAGGGATCTTGATGCAAGAGGAAGAGAGGCGGACTCTGGAACACTAGAATTCAGATATTGCATTAATGGCGAAGAAAAAGCCTTTCAAAGGGAAAGCAAGTGCAGGACAGGAAGGTGGTGGTACACCATAGAGAAAGCCACCTCAAGGTATGTCTTCGACCAGAAATGATTCAGGGATCAAATGTTTTTACTGTGGTAAATCTGGTCACATTGCTAGGAATTTCCATAAGAAGAAGCTTGATGAAGGTCGACATAGACATAAGAAGCATGCAGGGCACTTTGCTGATGAAGATCAGAATCAGAACCTCAAATTGTTTGGATCTGATTCTACCTTGTTTGCTAAGAATGATGAAGTAGAAACTTGGTTTATGGATTCAGGAGCTTTCACTCACATGACAGGTAATAGGCGTTGGTTCAAATGTTTTAAAGAAGCCAACGATGGTGCTAATATATACCTTGGTGATGACAGAGCCTACCAAATCAAAGGACATGGAGACATTCTTGTGATTTTTCTTGATGACAAGATGAGGAAAATCCAGAATGTGATGTATGTACCAGGAATTAAAAAGAATTTAATTTATGTTTCAATGATTGCAGATCAGAACTTGAAGGTAGAGTTTTTTAAAACCTATTGTATCATTAAGGATTTGTTGGATAAACATAAATTGGTTGCATCTGGAATTTGAGTTGGAGGCATGTACAAGTTGAATGTCACAAGAGTACCACACCAGGCTTTGACTTCAACAACAATGACAGCAGAGCATCTTTGGCACCAAAGATTCATACACATCAATCTTCCTTGATTTAGTGCTGCTAAAAAAACAAGGTATGGTCAATGGTCTCCTTGTTTTAAAAAATGTTCATGTTGATTGTGAAGGATGTGCCCTCGAGAAGATGCATAGGGATGATTTTCCCTCAAGTTTACATAGAGATAAGAGAGATATATTAGAGCTTGTGCACACTGATATATGTGGGCCGATGCAGACAAGGTCATTAAGAGGTGCATATTATTTTTTATTATTTGTTGATGATTGCACAAGATTTACCTGGGTATATTTTCTCAGAAAGAAGAGTCATACTTTTGAATATTTTAAAGAGTTCAGAAGCATGGTTGAAAAACAAACAGGGAAGTTCATTAAAATTCTCTGCTCTGATCAAGGGGAGATTATGAGAAGGGTGGTTTCATCAAATATTGCAAGGACCATGTGATAGTTCAGTAGTTCATAGTCCCCCACACTCAATAGAATGGGGTTGTAGAGAGGAAGATGATAACCCTTGTGGATTGTGCACGCAACATGTTAAAAGGTAAGAACCTGTCTAATGGTTTTTGGGAAGAAGCAATAAACACTGCAGTATATTTAAAGAATAGGAGTCCAACACAAAGCCTTGATTTTAAGACCCCATTCGAAGATTTATTAGGATTTAAGCCTACAGTTAATCATTTAAGAGTTTTTGGATTGAAAGATTTTTCTCATGTTCCAAAGGAGGATAGGAAGAAACTGGATTCAAAGGCCATTAAATGCATTTTTGTTGGGTATTGCACAGAGTTTAAAGCTTATAAATTGTTTAATCCCTCTACTCATAAAGTGTTTTCAAGTAGAGACGTAGTATTCCATGAGAAGGCTGATGATGGAAACCATGTTAGAGGCAATGAAGAATGGCACATGCCTTTGCTGGTGGAAGATGGAAGTGATGAAACAAGGGACAACAATGAGTAGCAGCAGCAATAGCAGAAGGAAGAATCAGATGGTAAAGATGCAGTTAGCAGGTCAAGTCCACCAAGAGATGATCAAAGCATATTTAAGGTTAGTCTGCCACTAAGGAGATCAGGTAGGAAAATTCAATTGCTAGCCAGACATAGGGATCATGATCTTATAACTAGTATGTTAAATGTTGTTGAATCCTCAAATTATAAAGAAACAAGTCAATATGATAAATGGAGGGTTGTTGTGGCAGAAGAATATGAGTCAATACTTAAGAACAAAACATAGGATTTAGTTGAACTACCTGAAGGGAAACAGCCCATAGGTTGCAAATGGTTATACAAGCCTAAATCTAAAGTAGATGGTAGTATAAACAAATATAAAGCTAGGCTGGTGGAAAATGGGTATTCACATAAAGAAGGCATAGACTATGAGGAAACCTTCGCCCCTATAGCTAAATTAAACACAATTAGAATGTTAATTGCTTTAGCCACCAAACATCATCGGATGATACACCAGCTAGATGTGAAATCTACTTTCTTAAATGGTGAATTAAAAGAAGAATTGTATTTAATACAACCTGGGGGGTTTGTTAAATAGGGGGAGGAACATTTAGTCTTTAGATTGAGGAAAGAATTATATGGTTTAAAACAGGCACTCAAGTCGTGGTATGAAAAAATTGATTCATTCTTCCTGCAACATAGTTATAAGAGGAGCAAGAACGACCCTAATCTATATACTGTTTTGATGAAAACAGGAAAATTGATTTGATTTCTTTATATGTAGATGATCTTATTATTACAAGAAATACAGATGAGCTCATTAAAGAAATCAAAGTGCAGATTTCACAAGATTTTGAGATGAAAGACCTTGGAGAGTTACAATATTGTTCGGGTCTTGAAGTCTTGAGGGATTCGAGCTAGAATTTTTTGTCTCAAGGAAAGTATGTGAGGAGCTTTTTGAAAAAGATCAGAATGGGCCAGTGCAAAGCTGCCTCAGTGCCTTTACAACAAAATCTAAAACTTGAGAATGATGATGGTTCTAAGGAGGTGGATGCAACACTATACAGATAACTAGTTGGGAGTTTGATTTATCTAACTACAACTAGACCTGATTTAGCTTTTGTAGTTAGTGTTTTAAGCTAGTTTATGTCAAAGGCTCTTGAGAGTCATTGGGTGGCATTTGAAGGCATCTTAAGGTATCTTCAAGGAAACTTAGACTTTGGTATTAAATATATTGATTTGTTTGATGTTAGATTGACAAGTTTTCAAATTCAGATTGGGCCAAAAATCTAGATGACAGACTATCCATAAAAGGTTATGTATTCAGCATTGGGTCCAGGGTCATTGCATGGAGCGGAAAAAAGTAGAATATTGTATCCTTGTCTTCAGCAGAAGTCGAGTATCAAGAAATGTGTGGAGCTATGTGTAAAGCAGTTTGGTTGAGGAGACTTCTCCATGATGCCAGAGAAGAACAAAAAGATGCAACAGTTATCAAATGTGACAACCAGAGCTCAATCAAACTTGCAAACAATCCATTGTTTCATAAAAACACAAAGCATACTAATACACAGTTTCACTTTGTTAGAGAGAACGTTCAGTCAAAAGAGATTTATATTGAATATTGTAATACTTGTGATAATGCTACAAACATTTTTACTAAGCCTATTGGAAGAATTAAATTTGATTATTTAGGGAGATGTTAGGAGTACTAGTGAACCCTTTCTCCATTAAGAGAGAGTGTTCAAATTAATGGAGAATGTATTATTGGAGAGAGTTCATTCATAGTTGTGTGTGAGACTTAGTTTAGGAATTAGTTCCTACATTCTAGGTGGTTGTTCTAACTCTCCTACTTGCATGTAAACTATATATATTCTTGATGATTAATGATGAATTGTAGAGCGTTCTGCGAGAGGCAGTCTCCAGGTGAAACTCCTCACTTGTTAGATGCACAATTTCTTTAATATATGATTTTTTTATTCTATTCTTAACACCACCCCAATACATAATGTCCAAATACACCTTCCGCCCCTATACACAATGTCTACTTCGTATATGTTATCCCACGACCATTAAGGAGGCTGATCCGTTGATCAATTGTTCTGTCACAGTTAAAGTTGTTATGTTATAGTTAAAATTATAGTGAAACCTAACATCTTACATGGTTTGCCAACCCAAATCCCCACCAATTTACCACTTCCAAGCGACACGGGGCATCGACGCACGCACTATCTCAGAAGTCGGATTAGCTCAGGGATGCAAATCTTGACTCTATTTTCAGCTCTGAATAAAATCTCAGTTGAATAGCGATTGGTGCCTGTCAAGTTCGGATCATGACAGCCAAAAACATGTGTATGTGGTTGTAGTATTCCATCATTTTGGTTTTGTTTTACCGTCATTTCTTTTGCAGTTTAAATCTTATTCAAGGCATATTACCATATCAATGTCCCGGGCCAAGTTACTACACATATATCAACTTGCGAAAGGTTTTTCTGAAAGGTTCGTACTGTGACATCAAGTCGTGTGGCCTCAACCTTGAGAGTTGAGTCATTATTTGTGTACTTGGTTAGTGCATTTTTATAATCTAGTGTTGGGGATTTTTATAAGAGGACTACGTGTGTTGACATTTGTACTAGCAACAAATTTACTCCAGGGTGTTGTGTAGTCACAGGAAGTTCTACAATGGATAGCAACAACAGTAACAAATAACATAGCAGATAGGGGATAGCGAATTAGTAAACAGGGGCAGCAGGGTTTAGACAACAACAGTGAGGAGCAGGGCAGAGTTCGATTTCTACAGGCATGCAGTGAGGAATAGGTTGGACCTACATATTTCTCGTAACAGGTTGGACGACAAATGCATTCAAACATGAAAATGAGACAAGAAATTTCAGAACCTATGGAGACAAAAGATTTAGGACAAGTGAAAATTGCCTCATCCACCAAAGCTAGGAAGTGGGTTTGGGTAAATGCCAAACAATATTGGGGCATTTGTACACAGTATTTTGTCACACCTCCCGCACTTCCCTGTGACATACCCCAAAATTCCTGGAACATGACCATAATGCAGTGTACTCATTCATATATGCAGCTTAGATCCTCCCTAAAACACTGATTGGAAAATGCCTTGATCTTCCCTGAAAGAAAATAGCTCTAAAACCCTAATTTGAGAATCATTTCTCTTATGATACTGAAAACTACGATGGTTGCCTGTTTCACTATACTAGACCCGCGATGCCATCACTCTGTTTGCTTGTATACCTGCGATGATCCCTAAAAGGAAATTTTCCAAAAGAGAATGAGAAGCTTCGTAATCTAGAAGCTTCCAGAGCAATGAGTTGGAGGTTGCTCAGTGTAGATGAGGTCGAGTTCTCCTAACTTGGCCTCTTGGTCTTATCCCTATGAGATAACTCCTTGAGATGAGGGCCTTCTCCTATCTTTGGAGAGATCCTAACTCCCTTTCCCTGCTTATATATTCATCCTCTTCCATTCCCAAATTGTTGGTCTTTGTCTATTTGCACCCTTATGCTAAGATTGTGCCTATATGCTACTCATTTGGCTTGGAGAAGGAGTTCTTAGAGAGCCTAGCTTGGACTTGGAAATTTATTCAAGGCTTGGTTGTATGCTTCCTTATTTATTCTATTAATATAAAAATGTTGGTTCACTTTCCCTAAATGTGTATGCTAATGTATCATTTAACTTAATGCTCCTTGATCTGTTAAGTAGGTTACTTTTGAATATGCTATTTGTATTTGCATACCTTGTTGTGTCTTGATCTCTTGTGCAGGTGTATAATGATGTGAGCATTAGGACCAAGCCCATGACATGAGTGATCCAAGGTCTTCAACAAAGGAGAATGTGATAGCATCAGAACGAGGTAGGCCATCTTCTTTGTCTCACATTTCAATCGTAAGTTAGGAAAGTGTCCAGTACATTGTCACATAGGTTGCTAGTCTAACTCATTGGGCTAGAGGGATTGTCTCTATCTACAGAGAGGATTGCCTAGACAACCAAATGGCCACTCCATTGGGGAGAGCTGTAACCCTTTCCATCCATTCCTTCAACCAAATCGTTTGACTAGTTAGATTAACCGTCGATTTCTCGACTTGTTTGCATCAGTTTGGGTTTATACCATCATTGATTACTACCTTAGAGTGTTAAGTTTGGATTGTTTCTTGGAATATTTTTTGGTTTTTCCCATATTCCACGCCTATCGTGGGTTTCACAATGACAATTGCGATGGCATCGTGAGTTTTTACCGGTACAGTCGCCATGAAAAAAATTTCTTGATTGTTTGGTCATGCTGAAATCATCACTACTTTTGCTATGCAAAGTAGTGCTGATGACCCCGACCATCGCGGGTTTGGCTATGCAAAGTAGCGATGATAACCCAATCATCAAGGGTTTGGGTATATAAAGTGGAGGTGATCCTTGAATGTGAGAATTTTTAAGGTTTCTTCCTTAGAATCTAGTTTTTCTTGGCCCCTAAGGTCTTTTCCTATCATGTATGCTTGGATTTGTCAGTTCTTTGATTGATTGTCTTGATTAATTTGAAAAAATTGTCTCATTGGCTTCGAAGTGAAATCTTACTAAGTTCTAGGGTTTCTGGTCAATTGGTCATTGCTTTCTGCTTGTTGGTGTCATTGAGATGTTTGTTTTGTTGATTGATTGAGTGTTGTTTTTTGTAGAAATCATTGAAAACATCGTTTTGCATTTGTTTTAGCTTGTATTTCGAAATTTAAGTTTCATGAAAATGCATTAGATTAGTTGCATTGAAAAGTTATTTTTTGAGATTCATCATTGAAAATAGATCACATTTTTCAGTGGTTGAAATCTAAAAGTTGTATTGGGTGCATCAAATCATTTAAATGAAAAGAAAAGTACAATTCATATAAGTGCATCTTTGTAAAGTAAAATCATTTTACTTTCGAAAAAGTTGCATTTAGGATAGTGAAAAGTGAAAATCATTTTTTCTTTTGGCATTGTGTTTGGAAGACAAAAGTGAAATTGCATTTTCCTTTTCTCATTGCATTAGATTACATTGATTGAATCAAAATGAAAAGAAAAATCATTATTGCATCTTGGTGAAACGAAGGTGATTTTCATTTCTTATAGGATCACATCTTGGCATTGCATTTAGTGAAATGAAAGATTAGATTTTGTTTCCACATTTTGCATTGTGAAAGTTAGTGTACGACATTTTGCAAGATGCATTTTGTTTGATGCATTATCGATTGAAATTTCTTCCCTTGATTAGTCTAGCTTTCATAGAAACAAAATCTTTTCCTTTTCTCATATAGTTGCATCATAGGTGTTCAGGTGACATCATTTCTAGCCTTAAAACCAAAACTCTATTGAAGATAAACTTAAGATTTACCTCAATTAACCTAAGGGTCATTTGGAACTTAACGCAAATATCTAGAGGTCTAGGCTAGAGATGTGTTCTAGCATCTTTAAACATAACAGATGTCATTCATTTCTTGTAGTGTATCCCGAGGGTGAAATCTCATCCCAGTATGGAAGTATATAGAAGTTTCTCCAATACTTTCGGTTATATCGGAGGCACTTCGGTATGATAAGTATCTAGGGACACTATCATCGAATGGTTCTGCATTAGAGAACGCTAACATAGACTTGTGCTCCTTGTACCGTCGTGTATATATTGGAAGACCCCACTAGGTTGCTATCCTTTAGCCATAGGTAACCGAGTCAGCCGCCTTGTAAATGTGATACACCGAACACAGCATTCGGGGAGATTGACCATTGGTTTCGTCTAGGGTGTATATTGCGGTTCACGGATACTTGGTAAACCCTCTTTCCTAGATTACCCATTTTGATTTATTTTTGTTAAAGTTCTAAAATCAATCAATTGACCACGGAAAAACATCCTTCCTATGGAAATACTCCCTAGTAGATCTTAGGTTGATACTGATGGCGACATTTCTTGAGTTTACCAGTCAAAGAAACCCCTCTGACTGGAATCTTAGTCCTTTTCCTTCTTTTGGAAATACTGGTGCTCCATATATGGCGACGTTGCCCCTTCCTGGATTGACCATTGGTCTGCCAATTTGGTTATTTTTCACCTCGGTGGTTCTGAGTATCCAAACTTCTTTTCAACCGAGTTCTCCTCCACCAAAACAATATCAACCTCATGTTGATCCTAAAGTTGACCCCTTTCCTTCTTCGCCTATTTCTTCACCTCGTTCTTCCTCTTCGCCTAGTGAAAGTCTAGATTCTAGTAACCAGGAAGCTAAGAAGAAGAAGAAGAGGACAAAGAAGAAGAAGAAAAATAAGCAAGGGGTTAACCGAACAACTATTGTTATCGATGCAACTAACGAAGAGAAATCTTCCAACCAACCCCTGAAAGTAAAATTCCCTTGCATGTTATGTAAGGGTGACCTGTAGAATTTTGTAGAATTTTTCCTACAAATCAGCTAGCTTTGATACCATGTAGAACTTTTTCTACAAATCAGCTAGCTCTGATACCATGTAGAAATTTCCCACCTGTAGAT
>APFE031600165.1:339604-358876 GCA_000404065.3 Pinus taeda | reverse complement strand
TGTCATAAAATAAGATGCAAATCTTGGTTCAAAATTTGATGCAAAAAATGATGCATAGTTTGGTGCAAAAAATGATGCAAAATCTAGAGTGAAAAATGATGCAAAATCAGACGCAAAAAAGGACGCTTTAAAAATTGTACAATAGAGCCAGATTTAGCGCCAGGTTGCTCATCACAATTACAAAAAAATTGCACTAAAATCTGGCGCTAAATCTGGCGCAAATCGCTGGTTTTGTTGTAGTGGTTAGTTAGGTCTTAGCTAACTCGATTTTCCCTTTCCTTCCATTTTTCCTCCCATTTTCTCCCCATCTGTCATTTGCCCTCTTCCTACGTATGTTCTAGAATCGACAAGGTGTGAGGGAGGAGAAAAATCCATTCATGTGTGCTAATAGGTTGTAAAATATCTCCCTGCCCCCATTAACTGCATCAAGGCCTGTATTATGCCTGTGAGCGTCTGTGAGTCTCTTCTTAGGTCTTAGGTTGAATTATTTTTTCGCTTTAAACTATATGAGTCAATCTATATGCTCTTTAACCCCCCCCCCCCCCCCCCCCGGGGCATTGATAGAGTTCCTTATACTTGTATCATGCCCGTGGTATAAAGACATATGTATAGGTTATTATGGTATATGTTGAACTTTGTTTATTACCCTCACCTTGAAGTCATTGAGGTTCCATCTAACTCCCCATAGTTAATACAAGGTTCATTGAGTTAGACAAATGTGCCATCAATAATTATAATTGGTTACCTTAAGAAAGGACCATTGGTTGAAGCCTCACCAATGGAGATTAGGTTGATGGTTAGGATTTGAATTTAGTTAGACACTATTCACTATTACATTTGTGGGCATAGAGTAATGATGATCTTCCCCATGTACACAAGGATAGTTGAGAAGTGTTTCCCATAAGCATGCAACTGGAATATCAACATGTACATCAGGGTAACCACAAAATATTTATCATATTTATACAATGCAAGGTGATAGGAAAATATTTACCATATATACGTTAATGTACTAAGATCAGGACCATTAGCATCATATCTACATACTTACCACAAGACGAGGGTCATTACAACCCCATAAAAATAGCCATAAGGCCTTCTGCTTTTGCATCTCCCTGACCACAAGGGTTTAATTGAAAAACAAATAGTTGTTTTAAAGATTTGAAGGTTGAGGAAACCACTTCAAGCCCTTGAACTTAAAGATAATCAAAATTTTGAAATTTGTTACAATAATCAGTCCATTATGCACACTCCTCATCTTAGAGTTGGGTAGAGATGGAGAATACTTGATTGATGCCAACCTTGTAAATGAACAACTTTTCTTACTCATTTGTTGGACTCTCCACCTCTAGTTGACACCATTAACACAACCAAAAGTCCAAGATACCCATAAGGTGTGCCCGACACCCAAGGGCTTAGACTACACCTCCATAAAATGTAGCTTCAACTTTAGATGTCCCAAAACAGTAATATCCTAACCCAATATAACCTATTTGTTAGAATTATGTAACTTTCTCCTTAACTAACACTTGTTTTTAACTATTTAATCCACTTACCATATACTCTCTCTTGTTTTCACCCACCTAGTATACAAGATGGAACATGTTCTTCTTCTTCCTCCTCCATAAGGCTTGAAGGTAGGGAGTCTTCTATGTGGTCTTGATTTCTAGCTATTATCACAATCTATTGTCCTTTTTTCTTTCTTGATTGATCTACTTGTCTTTGCATACAAAGGTGTCTTCTAGTAGGGTGTCCTTCTTCATCTCCTTCATCATCATCCTGTCATAACATGACAAAATACCTACAAGTGAAATCCAATCATGACAAGACGATATCAGTCTGATAAAACCCCTAGTCTAACATGCTTCATGACAACTACTGACTAAGTTGTAACTAGGTGATACGTTGGGAGACAGTCTTAGGAATTGCACAGTTGAGTACCTCAGGAGGTCAGGGGCTAGGACTAGGCCTTGAGATTGCATAGTGTGTAGTTCAGGTAGGCTAAGGCTAGTAATATGCACAATTGAGGGGCTCAAGGTGTTAGGTTGAGGGCTTGAGTATTGAGGTTGCCTAATGCATAGTTTTGGAGGAACAAAGGCCAAGGGATTATACATTTTCATAGCTCAAGAGGTAAAGGGCTAGGACTGATCCTTGAGACTGCGAAATTTAAGGAGGACAGGGAAAGATAACTACGTAGTTGAAGGGCTCAAGGGATCAGGCTTGAGCCTTGAGCCTTGAGGTTTCCCAATGCACATTTCTTGAGGGACATAGGCCAAGGAATTGCATAGTTAAAGGGTTCAAGGATGGGGCTTGATGCTTGACACTATGTAGTGCACTAAGGAGACTGAGTGAAGGTAGGGATTGCATAGTTCAAGAGCTCAAGGGTTGTGACTTAACACTGAGATTACAGAGTGCATAGTTCTGGAAGGCAGGGAATGTGGATTTCATAATGCCAAGAGGTAAGTTTGAAGCTTAAGGACTGAGAATACATAGAACACAGTTCAGGGAGGTTGAGTGAGGCCAAGTCACTCGGGCGGGAAATTTTCTAGATTTGGCTAAGTGTGGGATCAGTGAGATCAAATGAACAATAATAAAACTTAAGTATGATCACACACTTAAAATAGTTAAAAACACAACATTAATCACTCAGAAGACATGAACAACATAATAACCCTAATGTGATGACATTGCGGCAACTTTCCCGAAGTGCAACACCAAAGGTACACTTTGTGATGACGGTGATTGTTAGCTCTGCTATACAACGATGATTTTCTAAGGTCAGAGACAAGCTTGGTCTGCTCGGTTGTGTGCAAAAGGACTCCACATCAGTCATTATCTCCTTTCTGCCCCTATCCCGCTTATTCTCCTTCAGCTTCATTTCCTCTTTTTTTCCTCTAAACCCTGCAAAGTAGCCCTTTTCAACTCTAGAACCCGCCATAAATCCTCACCCACGTGACCCCGCGCTCCCATAGTCCATCGCCACCTTTTGATCACGGTCGTTGATCGCCGCACCTTGATCTAACGGCTCCCCGCTGCATTTAATGAACGATCTGCCCATTTATTTTCCTCCATCGTCCGATCATCTCTGCCGCGATCGAACGGTGTTCGCTCCTCCCATGCCTGTAAACTAATAGCACGTTAACTCACGATAAAGCGGTTTTCATTCCACCCCCCACCGCCACGTGTCGCCTTTCGGATGTGATCGCGAGCCCTCGTACCTTTACCGCTCACCCCCCAAAAGCAGTGCGATCAATACCGCTTACTGCTAAAACCGTAATCCCCGCTCGTTAACCTCCGCACATTTCTTCCACCCGATGGCCGTTGGATCTGTCCGCCCGAGATCCAACGGCTCAGGATTGTCTGCTCCCATTTCCTCCCGACACCTCCCGTTGAGCCATATCCGCCGTCCATATGCATGATCCAACGGTTGATATCCATTCCCCATCCTGCTCACACGTCTACCATGCAGCCCTCTCGTACTCAACCATTCCATACTCCCGAAAGGACAAAAGTGGCCAGTGTTTAGTACTTTGCGCAGTTACTCCTCAACAACTGCATTCAACAGGAAGGATGGCCGAGAAAGAAAGGACAAGTCTTGAGCAGTTAAATGCATTTAGCAGTTATGAAAATTCATTCATAAAACACTCCACCTGCTCAAGAAGTACAACAGAGCACCCGAGAAGATCAAATCCATTCACTGAAGCAGGCAGATAGCACCAGAGACTCCATCAGACAGTTAAAGCGGTTGGTGGTCAATTATGACCCCTCCACGCCCAGAATAGCAGAACATTTTTGTAAAGAAACTCTATATATACCCATAAAACAGATGTAATCAGGGTTGATGGTTGTTGTTTTGATGTAAGGTTCAACTTCTGGAGACTATAACTGCTTTGATACTTGCAACGTCTTGTCTTCATTTTCAGCTAATACAAGCTTCTTTTATTGTTAATTTCTCACTTTTCACTTCTATTCTATTCTAGGTTGTGCCTATTATGCAGTTTTCATGAACTCTTGATATTTAGCATTAGAGGAGCTGTAATCCTACCTCTGTGTTAAAGTCTTGTATGTATCAGTGAATGTGTTATTCAGGTTTCTATTTACCTAGTGACAGAGAGCTGCCATCATGTCTATGCATTAGGAAATAGATTTGCAGACCTCTTTACTAGTTACAGTCGGCCATCACGTGGTCTTGTGCATCTGCTAGTGTGGTCAGTATTCTCCATATTCACCCAATCCCTAAACTGTGAGTAATTGGTGGTCTAAAGCCTTGTAGTCTGGGGGTGTTCACGCATGTCTGGAGTCAAGCAAAGTAGGAGTGGTTATCTGGCTTGAACAAGCATCATTCCTTCCATTCATCCATTTCCAATGTCATGTTGAGTTTATAATGTTCTCGAGCATCTCTGAGATACAACCTAGGAGAGTTTCTTGGGGTGATAATAGTGACAACACTTGTGTGACAGTGCTTGAACATTTGGGAATGAGTGTGATACATTTCTACATGATAAGAATGACTCATTAGCACCAATTTTACCCGTTGAAAAAAACCAAAACTAGATTTGTGCGATGTGTGACGCCTGTCATGCCAAAATACGACATTTGTGATAGTAAGAAGAAAGTGAAAAGGACAGTTGAAAAATGTGAATGCCATTGAAAGAAACACATGCCAAAATGAAGACAACATGAAAATGACACTTATTACAGTGAAAAAAAATTAAAAGCAACAGTTGTAAACATGAAAGTGACACTTACGAAAGTGAAGGTGTGCAAGAGCGACAGTTAGGAAAACTCACCGAAATAGAAGAACAATCATAACCAAAAGTGAGAGACTATCGATGAAAGTGCACACTGACTATATGTTATCACCTGGATTGAACCTCAGGTTGAAGGAAGGTAATGCCAGCGTAACCACAAACCACGCTTAGCCAAGTAGCTAGCCCTACTAGGCCAAGAGAGGGCTCTCTCCGTAAGGATCTCAGCCAAGATGACTGGATCAAGAAAATTATGTTAGGCTAGGTATAGTAGCACAAGGTTTGATTTCATTTTGAAGGGTTTTGTTGGATCAGGAGGAGCCTGATAGTTTGGGCAAGGAAATTAGGTCAAAATTGCAGGGTTTTGATGGGGCAAGGTAGGCACAAGGCTCATCACTCTAGGGTTTTATGGGTGAGGTGATTCAAAGATAGGGTGAGGAGCTAGAAAGAGCATGTAAGCAACATGGATTCTTCCTAAACTGAATAAAACATAGACTATGAAATGTCTACCCAAAACAGAGCATAGAAGTTATGGATTCTACCTTTCATACTTGTATACATTCACTTAAAGAGTATGAAATGACGAAATGGAGTCAACGATACATTTTAACACATGAAAACATAAGAAAAACTAAACTGAACATCATACCACATGGATCCCAAAGAAATAGCTGCAATTTTTCATTAATCTCCTGCTAAAACTGATACAAAATGATGTCTATTCAATGCATAAGCATCCAGCTGAGTCCAGGCCTTTGAAATGAGAAAGAAGAAGAAGATATAGACATACATTCTACCTCCTCCCATCCTCAGTGGTCGAATCCCTAAGATGAGGAGCTAATCTAACCAAAACTGAACAAGAAACTAGAATCTAAGCATCCTAAGAACTTGCCTCTAAAAGTGAGGAAACTGATTCATTTGTGCTCAAAATGACTTTTAATATAATGAATCTACCTTCTTATACTTATTATCCATCATATTTACAAGCCTAGTCATCATTTACATCAGTAAAACATCCTCCATGAGAGAAAACCCAAAATTACAGTCAAGGCACAGAGAAATGGAAACCCAATGCAATTTTTGTCCTATGCACAGTGCCTCTTGCAGGTCCATTTTGGAGGCCTTCCCGGTATCCAAATTCAGCTCATGATAGCTCATTGGAAAACTCTCCAAGTATTCTTTCTAGAACATCTTGAATTTCTTATTTGAAGCTCATTTGACCCCTCAAAAGCTGATTCTCCCAAGATTGCTTCTGTGTGTCCAAAAAAAGGCAAAAAGGTCATTTTTAGAGTGTTTTTTGACCTTTTGATTGACCATTTTTACTCCAAAAGCTTAGAAAATGCACAGGGTGCATGTACTCATCACTCTAAATCCAAAAATTCAAACCATTCTCTCATTGGGTGTCCCTAGGAAAAGCGCAGCGCCAGTGGTGCTGCGCATAGAGCCAAAATTCCTGTGTTAAAATTGCCAAATTTTTCAAAAGGCTAAAATTCTTCAAAATTTGTGGAAAATACCACCATCAAGTATCTTGATCAACCAAGGAAGCTTCAACAAGCAACCTAAGCCTATTCTCCTCATTTTTGCCTTTGAGTGCTCATCTTAGCCTTGCTTTCATTTGCTTGACCCTTATATTACAACTTTTGTTCCGAGTCTTGTAATGGTAAGCCATATGCCTAATGATTTGGTTGTCCCCGTTGGCCCTTTATAGTAGCTTCTCTAAATGCAAATTGACCATGTCAAGCTAATTTTCTCTATCCTCCTCAATTTACTTCTCAATTCTTTGTTTTGTATTCAAGGTGACCGATGTTTCTTCCTCTTGCATTGCTAATTTGCCCTTGTCACTTTGCCTCTTTGCTTTGAGAAGTTCCAGCTCCATGAGGACCTGCTTATCACTCAGCTGCTTCTTCTCTTTTTCAAGATATGAAATGACATACTTAGCTCTCGCCAAGTTGACCATCAATGCTTGGATCTGTGCATCTTTCTCCTGTATGATTATGTTTTCTTTTGTTGCCTCGTCTTGAGCCTCCAAGTCAACTATCTCAATGCCATGATGGATATGTGGTTGTTATGGTCCATCATGTTCCATCAAATCAAAATCCATCTCCTCCTCATCATCAAAAATTTCCTCCAACATCTTTTCCTTCCCTTTATGCAGTTACTACACCTGTTGTACCTATTGTGTTGGTGAAGAAGGAAAAGACCCTTCCACACTTTGTTGAGCAAGCATTTGCCTATGATTTGATGAAGAGGGCAAGGTCCCTTCCACACCCAGTGGAGAAAAAACTTGCCTATCTATTGCAAACAATTTTCTAGCCCCCCTCTGATATGTCTTGTAGGTTTCTGGCACCTCAATGGCTCTAGTCTCTTTGACCTTCTCATCTTTCTTTACTTGAGCACTGTTGGAAGGTTTTTCTAATTCTTGAGACACTGGTGGAGGAATTTGAGGACCCCTGAAAATTTCATTGGAAATGAATGTCTCCCAGGAGATGTTAAGGAGATTAAGATGATTTAGCACAATCATCTTGATCAGGGAATAGTGATAGAGACTATTCATCTGTTGGGGGTATGGCTTTTTCTGTACAATGTAATCCATCTTTTCAATGTTCCCTGAATAAGAAATAAGGAATGTTCAACATCCTCACCCTTGTAAAATGCATAAGAAGCCTAATGTGATAGGTGTACAATCTAGAAAATATGCCCTCACATGTGAAATATTTCATGATGATCTTCATCATAGGGGCATACTTGTCTTCAAGGAACCTGAAAGGAAAGGTCCTCTTCTTTTCATTTATGTACCTAGATTTGATGTAGGCCTCATAATAGTGTTCATCTAAATCTTGTACCTTATACCATTTCTCTCCCACATTTGGAATCCTTGTTGCATCCACAATGATGGAGGATGAAACTGTAAATGTCACCCCAGCAAGAGTTACCTTGTTATCATGGAGATTGGCTACAAAAAGCTTGGTGAGCTCAGGATGATGTTGAACTATTTCCACCTACTCACAAAACTCATAACACCCTAGATGCCTTAAGCGAGTGACAGCCATATGAGAGGCCTGCAACTCTCTGAGGTTTGATGGTTCTACCCTGATAAGCGTTCCCCCCTTGTGTGGTTTTCTATGATGTTGAGGTTCATCTCCCGAACTATCACTGCCACTATTTTCCTCCTCCTCATAATCTTTGTCTTATTTGTCCATGTTTGCCAAGTTTTGAAGCTGTGTACCCCTAGAGAAGGTATGGAAGGAGTGAGTATTGGTGATTAGGGATAAGGGAAGGGGAAATGAACTTATGTGGTATTGGTGGACTATATAGACTATGAAAATGAGAGGGAGGGTATAGAATATGAAAATGAGAGAGAGGGACTAAGGTTTTAAGATGTTGCTTTGGGGATGAGGGAATAAGGGATATGGAGGGATATGTAGGAGGGGTTAGGCTTTTAGGAACAAGTGAAGGGATGTATAGGAGGAATTAGGGTTTTAAGGAATAAGTGGATGGATTTTAGGGCTTCAGTTTTGCCATAGCAAATCAACCTCAAACAAATGAATTGAATGCCAAGAGAATAGTTTAGTGGTTATACTTGTTGTTGATGGGCTAAAGAAGGCAAACACAACTTTTTGGGGGGCAAGCAGAGCGTTTTGTCCCTTGTTGGCCCTATGCGCAGTGCCTCCTCCTATGTGCAGCACCGTTCAATTTAACACTGGGGAAACTTCCCTATGTGCAGTGCCCCAGCCTCCGTGCACAGCGCCTCCTCCAACTACCCTGTGCATAGCGCCCAGTCTCCTATGTGCAACACCTCTTCTCCTTATCTACCAATTTGCCTCAATTCCCCTCTCTCCTTCAATGCTTCTCTTTCACTTTGTCAAATAAGAGTGATGGGTTTGGAAAAGGAGTGTGACATCCTATATAGATATGGATTTTGATTTTTCATTACAAAAAACCCACTTTCTAATGTTTTGGAACTTTTCTTCTTTTCTCCAAATCTCTATTTAATACCTTTTCTTTCATTGTCCCTTTTCATATGGATGATGCTCGAATTGAACTGATTTTTGCAATGGTTTCATTTTCTTGTATCAGGGAGAAATGCTTGGTGTAGCTGGGATCATTTATTACATGAATTGACTTAAATTACATTAATAAAAAAAAAAAAAAAATCAACTAAAAATACTTTGTTTTCATCTCAAAAACATGTTTTTGAGATGAAAATTACATTAGTCAAAAAAATTGTTTGTACAGTAACCATGAGTTACTAGCAATCACCTTTGGTTTATTGGTCATCCTCATACCTTTGTTGACCTTTATTTACACTTTTAAACTATGCTTTGACCTTGGAAATGAACCCTAAGACCTAATGGAAACATAATTGTTTTGACTCTAAAACCATAACTGAATACAACATAGAGATGGGTCAGCAAGTATACCTTATGAGGGAAAACTTGGTTTTTTGAGAAGAAGACAACCAACAGTGGACTAGTTTGACATGACCTAGTGAAATAATGCAAAAAGTTCAGTATGAGACCCCTTAAAATGAAAATGGAAAAAAGCAGATTTGATCCTTGATGGAAGTATGCAGATACTGAAATCATCAACCTTTAATGTTACCATTGTCCTAGCTATGTTTGGCCTTGTTACTCTTCTATAACACTCCCGAAAATTGTGGATCAATCTTTGTCTCTTCCTTTATCTCCTCGTTTGAATTCTGCAAATGGAATTTTCGTTTTTTTGGAAAGAAGGATCCTTTAAAGGTTGAAGAGTTCATGGCGACCATACTGGGGAATGAAAGTTTAATCACCCCAGTAATATCTTTCATTTGAATTCTTAAGCTTGTGGATGATGAGTTTTAGAATTTACTAGGCTGAATTGGAAAGTTGTAAAGCAATATATAAAATTCCAAAATTAAGCATATTGGATTCTCGAAAGTACACCAGATCTAATCCAAATCCGAATCCTCCAACCGTTGTCAGTGATCCTCATAAAATTGGTCGGAAATCTAAGAAAACTACAGGGAAATTAAGTTTAGCCGAAGAAAAATCAAGTTAGGATTTCATTCCTCGTGTTAATTCACTCCTGAGAAGGTTAGACAGTTTTCAAGACATTGACTTTGATGTTAATTTTGAGCAAAGTTTATTTCGCAGTAAATCTTTAAGTTGGATTGATCGGATAGTTGTTGATTCCTCTATATCTTTTGATAACCCTGTAGAAGACTTGTTTCCACAAAGTAAATCAGGGTCACAACTTATTCGTACTCTCGATCAGTTGCAAAACCTTTCTTTGAACTTAAACACTTGGGTGCAAAATAAGACTCATAGGCCATCTTTTGATTTTCGAAATATCTCCTTTACATCTACTGCCACCCAAACAATCCCTTACCCACCGCCTTCTTCTTTACAGATTGATCACACCACTCAAGTTATTTTTAATTCCCCTTTAATTATACCGAGTACCCCAATCCTTGCTTTAACTTCTGAGAACTCAGGATTGTACCTCAAGGCTGAGAAGAGGAAATTCTGAGGTAACCACAGACCAAGCTTTTGATCTGGCATCTAGCCCTGCCAGACAAGAGAGGGCTCTCTCTTTGCCAATGAAGGGTGGCTGCAATAAATGAATCTTAGGCTGGCTATTAAGTGCGTGGATTTGTTTGAAAGTTTTGGGTTGAAAACGGCAAGAGAAAGGACCATTGGGCGATGGAGTCAATGCCGGTTTTTGCCGGCAAACTTCGGGCAAAGTAGGCACAATGCTCAACCAGATAAAAGATGTAAATGAGAGAAGAAAAGAGGAGAAAGCTCACTGCCCTGCAGGCATCAATCAGGGGATGGATCTATAGTGGCAGTGTTAGAAGAAAAAGAAACACAGAGTTACTCAACAGAGCATCTAACATAGGATGGATTTTGCAAAGATAACCATTACATTTAACAACAAAATCATTGCAAAAGGAGCAACGTGTGTGGATGGATTCCTAACACTTATCTTAGATAATGTTGTAACAAGAATTAGCAGAAAAAACAATGTAAGTTTACAATAAAAACATGCTGGACATTAAACACCGTGATGGATCCCAAATCTAAAGAGCAGAAATTGCTCAATTAAATTAATATTCAAGAAAATCTTTACACAGTCCAAAGAAGCCTCACTCTGCTGCAAAATAGAACCCTTATATCTTCAAAAAAATTCCTACATATACCTTATTACATCTTAATTTTGATTTCCTAAACATAGGAATCAAAAAAAAATAAAAACTAAATATGTGTTGCGGTCAAATAACATAAATTAAGATTATAAATAAATAATCTAATTAAATCTCATCAAAACAGAACAATTGGTTTGCTGCCATAAGTCGAATTGTCTGTCAAAGTTTGTTTTGGAACCATTGCTGGAAATCTGGGATAATCTGGAAAATTGATCAAATCATCCTCCACCTGCGCCCTGTAGATGCCTTGGATGCCCAAAATATTTGTCGTCTGTTTGTTGAATGATTTGAATACTACCACATGTTGAAGTTTTATGTTGGGGATTATCCCTAAAAATCAGTGATCAATCCTTACGGCTAATATTATGCATAAGAAACTGAGTTTCCCCTTAGTTGCTGCCTTAGAATTCGGAGATGTGTTTTGACTGTCGAATTTTTTTGTCCATGCATTCTCTATCGAAAAACCACAACATCAAGTTTCAAACTATGCCCTTTCATCTGATTAGCAATTATGTCTACCTAATCCTCTTTTGTTCCTTCATCGGGTTTTCTGATGAAGGATTGAGCTCTTATGATTAAACAAAAGCATTTATTTCCCTTGCTCCCTGTCTAGCCCATGAAGATAATATTGTAACACTGCTGAAAGGATGTCACCTTGACCACCCAAATAACATACAACTGAGATACCTTCCAGGACTCCATGAGATCCCCCAATGGAAAAGGTTTAGCATAAGAACTAGGTCTAGACATGAAAACATAGTAAATATCATGATCATTGTATGAATCCGCTTTGTATTGAAGTTGCAAGTTCCCACAATTGATCACATCTGACATTTTGATGGTGTTCCCGAACACTTTTCACCATTTTGAGTACCAATTCTGGCCTTTGTGATGTGTAATTTTAAATTACAGCACCCACGGCTTCCTGAATTTGTTCATTTTGGTCATCCATATGCGATATGAGATTGTTGAGAAAACCCTTTATATCAGTATTTCTAGACGATGAAGATGCTACACTTAGGAATTTTGAAATCACAGGTAATATCCCAAGACGAACAGCATCACTGTTGTCATCTAACTGCTTTTGTAATGATTTTCTCACTACTGTTATATGTTCATCATCTAGAACAGAGCCAACAACCCAAACAATATGCTCAATAACATGTCAGCTAACACGACGTGTATCAATGGAATAATCTTCTTCTAAGCAGGTTGTCACAACGCAAAGAAATTGTTGCGAGTGTAATAAAACTACTAAATGCTCCTTACTACACAGATCTCGTCTTAGAAATGTCCCAAGTGCACTCATTGCCTGATAACGAATCTCTGCTGCAACCTTTCCAATATGCCACACTGAACAGGGCGGCAGTAATCCACCAATGGTCTGTAATGTACGTGGTTGCCACCAAATCACCAATTCATGCAACTCAAATAATTTATCCAATAACTCCACAAAACATAATCGTAGTGCAAGATCCTTCTCTGGATTCAAGCAATCGGCAAATACTTGCAATAATGTCCCTAGATAAGCACCCACACAATGTCCAGCATTTTGAAGAAATTCTTTAAAGAGAAATGTTCCAAATGAACTCCCCAACCATTCAGAATACCCAGTTGTAGCAACTCCAAGAAGAGCTTCTGTATGTATTGCATATAATTCTTTTCCAGAAGACAACCCAACTACACAGGCAAGATTATTCATCAACAAAGCAGCATGTTGTTGTAATTGTCTATCATCATCAAAAGACTAAAGCTGAAGCAACAATATTGATAATTCCAAACAAGATGGAATGCGTAATGCTCCTCCTTTCTCTATTAGACTTTCCAAAATTTGTACCACCCATAATACCAATAATAAATGGTTGTCTGTTTAATTCCTTAACTTTGGAAACTTGAAGTGAAGACTCATCCAAACGCGATCCAGAAAAATGTGCATTAGAACCATTTTCCATGAAATCTTCAACCTTTAATGTTACCATTATCCTAGCTATGTCTGGCCTTGTTACTCTTCTATAACATTCTCAAAAATTGTGGATCAATCTTTGTCTCTTCCTTTATCTCCTTGTTTGAATTCTACAACTAGAATTTTCATTTTTTTGGAAAGAAGGATCGTGAAAAAATTAAGTTTTCTACTAATTGTTCTTCTCATTTGCCACTGATAGAGATTTTGTGTATGCACTAAAATTTTGACACATGGATGATAACTTGGATACTTTCGTTTCCCTTTAGCGTGCCCGAAATTTTTTTTGGGACATAAAACAAAATTGCGTTGAAACAATCGACAACATTTTTGCACCTGTGATCTCTTTGGATGCGTTAAACAAGCAACAGTTGTTTCGAATGTACACCATGTTTTTCTTGAGGAATTATCTGACCTGTATTTCCCAAGTAATAGTATTTGGAGTGTATCCCATTTTGAAGTGAAACTATCAGTGCATGTTCCCTCCATATGCATGGTAAGTATATTGTCTTCTAACAACTACAATTACAAAATCATCGGGTTTGAAGCTTAATTTGTATAGCAAGTCCTCTTATATCATGCCTTGTTAAAAGTTTGTGATACTCTCTTGCACTATCTTGGTTTCAATAAACCATGATCTTTTTCTCTAAATAGTTATTAGCATTAAAATGGCTTCATTTATGAGTATTAGTTGGTAACAGGCAAGAAGACATGAGGAACAAAATCTTTGCATCTGTGTGACAAGTTAGGCCATCAGGTTTCCCAAGGTATATCAAAGAATGACGATCACAACCCATAAATACATCTGACACTTTTATGAAATTCGAGGAAGTTTCTTTGTTTGTCCACATAGATGATCTTGATCAATTGTAGAATGTAGCTTTGCAGGATGTCAATGTTCTACGAACAACTTCGCTATTTGCAAAGCCTTGCATCAGAATAGCCCCTGTATCGATGTATTGTGCAATTGTAACTACCAAGCTTTTATCATCCCACTTTATAGTCTCTAAGAGACTTTCAACCTGAAGTTTGCACATTTTAAGGCCTTGAGATTCCCATTGAAAATCATTTCTTGATTGAAAACATTACTGCTACAAAGATTCCAGATTAACCCTTTTGTTTTCGCAAGATCACCAACAAAACTATAATTTTGACTGAGGAATTCTCGCAGGTATTTTCTTTAATGTTTTCCGACACTTTTACCCTTGTCAGATTGCCATACTTCTCTTTTTCTTACTATGTGCAAGGGTGTTATGAGCTGAAGCGAAAGTCTGATAACAACGATATCTTGATTATATAGGACCATTTCATATTCCCCTAAATTTCAATTTTGTCAGATGTTGGGAGAGCATCAGTTCTAGTGCCATCATTCAAACCAAAACATTAATGGTTGCCTGCTGCAATATTTCCAACATGTGAACATATTGATGCCATAATAGAAGCCTCTGAATTTGCAACTTTATCTTGTTCTAGTATCATGGATTTCGTAAAAGAATGGTTTTTAGGGTTTCAATAGACATAGATCCATCTCGCCAAAGGCTTTTGAAAGTATCCATGTTAGAAGAAAGTGGCAGTGACATCATCCCAGACAAGCTTTCCTAGGTAGGCCTAGCAACATCCTTATCTAATGCAGGGTCAAAACTCTGTTTCCTCTTGGCCTTCTTTGCCTTTTATCCATTGAGTGAATTTTTCATAAACAAGAGTCAATCATTCATTTGATCATATCTTCTGATCTGGGAGCCGGTTTTGGGAGTGTGTGTTGAAGCCCCGAAAATCGGGTCTACAACAAGGGGGATACCCAACCGGTCCGGACCTTGAAAGTAGCTCATTTTCCATTTGGGATGGTGGGTCTGACTAGGGATAATGGGAGCAGTTTCTCAATTTGTGTGTGTGTGTTGAGAATTGATATCTCATTTCTAATAATTTCTAAGTAAAATGCTTTTATTCTAAATCTAATTTAACAACATGCAATTGTATTCTAATGAATAGAAATATTAATTCTAAAACTAACCCGAGATTTAATATTTCAGTTATGCGATCTAAAATAATTTCTAACAGCAATTGGTAATAAAGATCATTCAATTGCTATAAGAAAAGAGTTCAATAAAGATAAACCATTTCGTATTAAAAGTTAGCTGAAACAATTGTGAAAATCATATTGCATAATAAGTCACTCATATATTAAGCATAAATAGAATAACCATCACCGTACATAAGTGCCAAATGATAACTCAAACATTCAGGAATTCACATATAAATAACTGAACATAAATATCACCTTAACACATAAGCAGAAATCGTTAAGAGATAAAAGTACCATTGATAACAAGTTCTACTCATGAGCTTCAGCAATAATTTTTTATCTCATCTTAATTCAACATCTACTAAGAGTAAAAAAGTGCAATTACAGTAGCAGATATTAAACACTGATATCAATAAATCTTGTTCGATTCATTCATCAAAACCTCCTCGAAGGGTGCAGAAGTGCATATTTTGAGGGAAAGTTTTTGAAAAATTTCAGGACACTTCACTAAATGCATGAGAAGGGTTAAAATACTATTAGCTAAATCTAAAAATAGTTTATTACAAAAATATAGGAGGAGGTTTAAATGACCGTCCTCATCTAAGGCAAAAATAAATCAAAAATAAAACTGAAACTAAAATTAAAACTCAATCTAGCAATTAACTATCTATGTATCTATTCGCTGTGGTCGCAAGCATTCAACATCGGCTTAAGGAGAGTTGGTTGGCCGACCTCCGACTTTAGTTTCCCTGCGAAAACAGAATCGGCAAGTGTCGACGCTATCTTCTTGACAGAGTTAGTAAGACATTTGAGAGTCATGCATTCATTGTGTAGTTTAACCAAGTACACTTAAGGATATCCCTGATAAATACCACTGGTTTTTAGAGCTCGGGTTTTGCCTTTAGCCTTTAGCATTTTTTCCTACAATTTTCCGAGCTTACAGGCGACTGAGTGATCAGAGGCTTTCCTTCTCAAAGGGTTTTGCCCGGCGATGCGCGATTAGCATCGGAAACTGCCTTCGTTTCTCGATCTGGGCTCCCCTGGTGATATTTTTTGCCTCTTGCACGTTTTTTTCAGAGGATATATAAACCTTAAATTTTGTGGGATGAACAACTCCATGAGTTCTTGGCTCTTAGTCTTAAACTATCTGTCTGTTATCTCAGCACTATCCAATACCCATTTGACCATGTCCGTATATGGAAGAATCTTGGGTTTCGCCGCTATCCGGTGCAAGAATGAGCATGCTAGTTCTGTAATTGACGCCTTAGACGACCCGCGTGAATCTACAGTTGCTGTAACCTTCATTAGTCTGGGATTTTTTTTCCTCAAGTAGATTTTACATGCCTTCCCAAGTAGTAATGTCGGCGTCTCTGTTACAGGTGGTGTCTGTGTATAAGGGCATCATTTCTTTGTTAGAACTTCGAGTTTTTCCCTTCTTTCGCATAATATTCTGAACATTGCTATGTATACCTTTCTACTTTCCGCTCCTGCAATTTACAAATATGGAAAGAGTAATGATAAGAAATAAGGTGACGGGAAAGATTTAAATGCTGAAATCATATAAAATATATCAGCCTACGTGAAATGACTTTTCGATCAGATCCAAACCATATTTCATTAATGATCATCAACTAACTCATTAAATTAACATTAATGTGCATAACCTGGCATCGGATTACGGAAAAACTTTTTTGAACGATGAGCCCTGTAGATCTGCGATAAAGCGATTTTGTGATTTTCTTCACAATATCGCAGATCGCAATATCGCTAATCCGTTGCATTTGACAATCATCTATTACAATATGTTTCTGCAAAATGCAATTTGCGAGACGCGTCATCGCATATCGGCAACTTGAGGTATTTCACCTTAAGTGATACTTGAGGCATATGAAAACTGCGATGTGATGAGTTTCTTTAGTGTGCAATCTTGCATCGTGATTTCGCAATCTTAGGAGTTTGCTTATATGATGTTATCCATTTACCTTCTTTGCAATGCAACACTTTATTGTTGAGAGAACGGTTTTGTTCGAACTTACCATAAAATTTAAGTCCTTTTGGATTTTGCGGATATTTTCCTAGGTTTATGATAGTAAGATTTATTCAAAAAGGGAATACAAATGCTAATTTATTTTTTTAATTTTTTGATAAAGGGTCCCCGCTTATTTAGTATTAGTAATAAAACTAAATAAGAAGGGGGGTTGTTGCTGACCACAACAATTGCAATTCACTTGGAAGAACCAGTTATCTCTTATTTTCTTTTGAATTTTCTAGACTTCCAAAACATAAGGGCTTTTTAGAAAATCAAATTTTATTATAGAAAGATAAAGTACACCATGCTTTCAACTGTTAATGATAGTTTGTTTCTTCTATGTTACCTTTGCTTAATTACTTCCTAGAGCTAGTCATTGTATTTACATCAGCCACTACTTGGGTTATAAAGATAAAAACAAAGTCTTCTCTGTAAATCAGTTTTAAATATGCTCATTTGTCGTAGGTAGAGCCTCTGCTGCCAGCAGCCATTTATAGTCTCGACGGGGTTACCTATTACCCAGCAATAATCCTGTATCCTACTTAGAGAAATATACGATTTTCAAAGAGAAATCCATATCCACACTTATTACTTTTATTTTCTTTTAATTCTTAAAGAACAATGCCTTGGTTTGGTAGCCAAATTATGACAGTGCCACTCACTTGATATATAACTTTGTTGAACAAGCTGGCTCGTGATGAGACCCCTTGTCTTTTGATTGCAACAATCTTGAGTCATTGCCCTGTTGTGGTATGCAGTTTTGGCAAAGTCAACAAGCTATAATATCTATGATCATGATAAGTTGGCTCGTAATGAGACCTCATATTCTTTAAGTTTAAAGTGTATCACTGGATTATTCTTTGAAGCTCGTAATTCTCTAGGTGGGGAGGAAGTCATTGTTTCCTTAAGAATAGCTATGGACGACAATAGTAGAGTTTTTGGAAAGAGCTTTTCTACAGAGAATATTCCTTTTGTTTTTGATGCTTTTCATTTGACTAATATAAAACAAATTCCCACTAAAGGTTTCTTTTTATCAAAATTTAAAAGGTTGAAACTAGTATCATTTTCAGGCTTATAGCCTTTAACTGTATCTTTCAATAATAATGACCAATTTTCCAAATTAGTTCTATTTATACAAGCAAAAAAACAAAATCTAAAAGAAATACCTGTCTTTTTCGTGAATTCCAAATGCAACCATTTACAACTAGTTTTATTATCAAAATAAAGGAAAAACTAATTTGCAAAAATAGAAAAATGATCTTCTATGGAAAGTATTTTTTGAGGATCTGCCCATTAACAAGTAAAGATTCTCTTTTTCCTATTAGATCCTGTAATATAAAAGTAAATGGACCTATGATTTCCGCAATTTGGAAATGGCCAAGCCACATTCGTTGGAATTTCATATGTTTCCCTTTTTCTTGGTGGGCTTTATCCCATTTTAAAACTAGATCTCCAATTTGAAAGTCCTTTCTGGATACCATATTTGAATCAAAAGAAGCCTTTACTAATGCTTGGTGATGAGCATTAGTTATTTTAGCCTGTTCTCGTTGCTTTTCTACCTTAAGGATTTGCAGCTGCCTTAGTTGTAAGGATGAAGTTGGTGTTTCGTCAATAAATTGAGCTAAGGCCAAAGAGGGAATCGTTAAATGAGTTGGAAGGACCACTTCTTTCCCATAAACTAAATTAAAGGGAGAAGTGCCAATGGAGGCTTTCTACGTTATTCGGTCTGCCCATAGAGCATACATTAAAGATTTGTGCCAATTCTTATGATTTTGAACGATGGTTCACTTAATGATTCTGATCAAGTTTTTATTTGTTGATTCAGCTAACTCATTCCCCTGTGGGTAATAATTGGCAAAGTATTTAAGCTTAAAACCTCTTTTGAGCGCAAATTTAGTCATAGCATTGCCAAAAAAATACGATGCATTATCAAACATTAAAGCAGAGGGTAAACCAAACCTAGTGATTATGAACTGATCTATGAAATCAATGATGTGTTCAGCATTAGCTGTCTTCATAAGAACTGCTTCTACCCATCTAGTAAAATAATCTGTAGTTGTAAGGATATACCTATGTTGTGTTAGGATATTCCGACACATAGGAATAGTTAAGTTCAACTTGGTATAGTATAGAGTTAGGTATAGAGTTAGGTAAAGTGTGTTTCTTTACCATTGTACATTTTGTAACTTACAATCCGACGGTCACAGATATGTAGTGATCCGACGGTCATTCTCCTCCTCGGTATTACCCCGACACTTGATCCGTGGCTTGACACCCGATTGGTCCATGAATTCTATTAAAAGAGCGCATGGAGGGTCATTTGTA
>APFE031600165.1:297559-323280 GCA_000404065.3 Pinus taeda | reverse complement strand
ACTAACCTGGGATTTAATCTTTTAGTTATGCGATCTAAAATAATTTCTAACAGCAATTGGTAATAAAGATCATTAAATTGCTATGAGAAAAAAGAATTCAATAAAGATAAACCATTTCGTATAAAAAGTTAGCCGAAACAATTGTGAAAAGCATATCACATAATAAGTCACTCATATATTAAGCATAAATAGAATATCCATCACCGTATAGAAGTGCCAAATGATAACTCAAACATTCAGGCATTCACATATAAATAACTGAACATAAATATCACTTTAACACATAAGCAGAAATTGTTAAGAGATAAAAGTACCATTGATAACAAGTTCTACTCATGAGCTTTATCAATAAAGATTTATCTCCTCTTAATTCAACATCTACTAAGAGTACAAAAGTGCAATTTCAGTAGCAGATATTAAACACTGATATCAATAAATCTTGTTCCATTCATTCATCAAAACCTCCTTGGAGGGTGCAGAAGTGCATGTTCTGAGGGAAAGTTTTTGACAAATTTCAGGACCCTTCTCTAAATGCATGAGAAGGGTTGAAATACTACTAGCTAAATCTAAAAATAGTTTATTACAAAAAGATAGGAGGAGGTTTAAATGACCGTCCTCATCGAAGGCAAAAATAAATCAAAACTAAAACTAAAACTAAAAATAAAACTAAATCTGGCAATTAACTATCTATGAATCTGTTCTCTATGGTCGCAAGCATTCAACTTCAGCTTGAGGAGAATTGGTTAGCCGACCTCCAACTTTAGTTGCCTTGCGAAAATAGAATCGGCAAGTGTTGGCGCTATCTTCTCGGCAGAGTTAGTGAGACATTTGAGAGTCATGCATTGACTCTGTGGTTTAACCAAGTACACTTAAGGATATCCCTGATAAATACCACTGGTTTTTAGAGCTCGGGTTTTGCCTTTAGCCTTTAGCACTTTTTCCTACAATTTTTCGGGCTTACAAGCGACTGAGTGATCAGAGGCTTTCCTTCTCAAGGGTTTTGCCCAGTGATGCGCGATTAGCATCAGAAACTGCCTCCGTTTCTCGATCCGGGCTTCCTTGGTGATATTTTTTGCCTCTTGCACGCTTTTTCAGAGGATATATAAACCTTAATTTTTTGGGATGAACGACTCCATCAATTCTTGGCTCTTAGTCTTAAACTATCTATCTGTTATCTCAGCACTATCTAATACCCATTTGACCATGTCCATGTATGGAATAATCTTGGGTTTCGTCGCTCTCCGGTGCAAGAATGAGCATGCTAGTTCTGTAATTGACGCCTCAGATGACCCGCATGAGTCTGTAGTTGCTGTAACCTTCATTACTCTGGGATTTTCTTCCTCAGGTAGACTATACATCCCTTCCCAAGTAGTAATGTCGGCGTCTCTGTTACAAGTGGTGTTTGTGTATAAGGGCGTCATTTCTTTATCAAAACTCAAAGCTTTTCCCTTCTTTCGCATAATATTCTGAACACTGCTATGGATACCTTTCTGCTTTCTGCTCCTGCAATTTACAAATAAGGAAAGAGTAATGATAAGAAATAAGGTGATGGGAAAGCTTTAATGCTGAAATCATATAAAATATATCACCCTACGTGAAATGACTTTTCGATCAGATCCAAACCATATTTCATTAATGATCATCAACTAACTCATTAAATTAACATTAATGCACATAACTTGGCTTCGGATTACGGAAAAACTTTTTTGAACGATGAGCCCTGTAGATCTGCAATAAAGTGATTTTGTGATTTGCTTCGCAATATCACTAATCTGTTGCGTTTGACAATCATCTATTACCATATGTTTCTACGAAATGTGATTTGCGAGACGCGTCATCGCATATCGGCGGCTTGAGGTATTTCACCTTAAGTGATACTTGAGGCATATGAAAACTGCGATGTGATGAGTTTCTTCAGTGTGCGATCTCGCATCGCGATTTCGCAATCTTAGGAGTTTGCTTAGATGATGTTATCCATTTACCTTCTTTGCGATGCAATGCTTTAATATTGAGAGAACGGTTTTGTTCGAACTTATCATAAAACTTAAGTCCTTTTGGATTTTGCAGATATTTCCTAAGTTTATGATAGTAAGATTTATTCAAAAAAGGGAATACAAATGCTAATTTATTTTTTTAATTTTTTTATAAAGGGTCCCCACTTATTTAGTATTAGTAATAAAACTAAATAAGAAGGGGGTTGTTGCTGGCCACAACAGTGTGATATACTGTTGGAAAGCTTTTTCCGAGCTGCTTTTGATGGACACACTTATGACATGTTTTGCACTAAATATCATGTGAAAAACATCTAACAAAAACAGACATAGCAAGAGACCATGTTGATCACTGGTGACAACCTACGAAGACTGGAACTAACATTGGCCTTATTAGGGATGGCAGCTCCTTGGAGGTGTCAATAACACTGTAAACTAATTGCCTCATCCATTAGGGAATACGGTGAAACAGATGCAAACCCAAAACAACTTATACCAATCCAAAAACATAGACACATTGCAACCTATACATAAACAAATACCGGAAACAAAAAGCTACCTTGGGCAGCTTATTTATGCATATACCTACCATACTTTGCAACAAAATCAAAAGATCAAGTGATGTTGTAATGCTTGATCAACCAATCAAGTAACTGTGACAAGGGTGCTGCTTGGAAGTGCTTGAAACAAATCATAAATGACAATGTTGACAGCCATACATGCACAAAATGAGTCTAGTTGTGTAAAAGGCATTCTCATTTGTCATTCAAACTGAAATTTTTTCCCATGTACGCTGCAATAGGATCGAAGAAACCAGACTCTATTTTCTGCCCTAGCTCCTTAACATAGGCCTCCAACTGCAAATTGTCAATGCAAATATCCACATGCAACCCTATTGTTTCTTGTTTTGAAGGAGGCAGAGTTTCCAAGAACTTTTTGGGATCTCGGAATTCATATGGTTTAATTTGAACATCCAATAGTTCAATTTAATTTTCTAATCTTTCAACAACTAAGCCAAGAAAACAATATTTTCTTTCTAGTGTGAGTCTACTGGATTCAGGCAAAGAAACACTGATGTCGAGAAATCGTGATCAATCTGCAATTTTGCTAACTCATCCCTTAAAGTCAATATCATTTCACCAGATAAAGGATTTGCCACATACCCTGTCATCGGTGATTACCATCAACGCTCTGAAATCTTGATTCGTTGGCAGTGAAGTCGCTCTTAAACTCTGAAGCTCAGGATCTTGAACAATGGAGTCACCAAGTAGATGATTTCAACCTTCATATGTGTCTGACTGCTGTCCACCATCAGCAACCAGATCTGCAACTTGAATGATCTTCCCCGGAGAAGATCTGTCACCTCAATCCCCGACAACCGTGCCAATATGTTAGCACTCAGGATTGTACCTCAAGGTTGAGAAAAGAAAATCCTAAGGTAACCACAGACCAAGCTTACGATATGGAATCTAGCCCTGCCAGACCAGAGAGGGCTCTCTCTTTGCCAATGAAGGGTGGCTGCAATAAATGAATCTTGAGCTAGGTATGAAGTGCGGTGATTTGTTTGAAATTTTTGGGTCGAAAACAGCAAGAGAAAGGACCATTGGGCTATGGAGTCGATGCCGGTTCTACCAGCAAACTTGGGGAAAAGTAGGTGCAATGCTCAACCAAATAAAAGGTGTAAATGAGAGAAGAAAAGAGGAGAAAGCTCGCTGCCCTACAGGCATCAATCAGGGGATGGATCTACAGTGGCAACGTTAGAAGAAAAAGAAACACAGGGTTACTCAACAGAGTATCTAACACAGGATGGATTCTGCAAAGGTAACCACTACATTTAACAACAAAATCATTGTGAAAGGAGAATCGTGCGTGGATGGATTCCTAACACTTCTCTTAGATAATGTTGTAACAAGAATTAGCAGAAAAAACAAAGTATGTAAATAAATTTACAAGAAAAACACGTTGGACATTAAACACCGTGATGGATCCCAAATCTAAAGGGTAGAAATTGCTCCATTAAAATAATATTCAGGAAAAGCTTTACACGGTCCAAAGAAGCCTCACTCTGCTGCAAAATCGAACCCTTACATCTTCAAAAAAATTCCTACATATACCCTACTACATCTTAATTTTGATTTCCTAAACATAGGAATAAAAAAAAAAAAATCAAAATCAAAATCAAAACCAAATATGTGTTGCGGTCAAATAACACAAATTAATATTATAACTAAATAATCTAATTAAATCTCATCAAAACAGAAAAATTGATTTGTTGTCACAAGTCGAATTGTCTGCCGAAGTTTGTTTTGGAACCATCGCTGGAAATCTGGGATAATTTGGGATGTTGATCAAATCATCCTCCACCTGCGCCCTGTAGATGCCTTGGATGCCCAAAATCTTTGCCATCTGTTTGTTGAATGATTTGAATACTACCAAATGTTGAAGTTTTCTACTGGGGATTACCGCTAAAAATCAGTGATTGATCCTTACTACTGATATTATGCATTAGAAACTGAGTTTCCCCTTAGTTGCTGCCTCAGAATTCAGAGATGTGTTTTGACTGTCGATTTTGTTTGTCGAGGAATTCTCTGTTGAAAAACCACAACATCAAGTTTCATATTATGCCCTTTCATCTAATTAGAAATTGTGTCTACCTGATCCTCTTTTGTTCCTTCATCGGGTTTTTTGATGAAGGACTGAGCTCTTGTGATTAAACAAAAGGGTTTATTTCCCTTGCTCCCTATTTAGCCCATGAATAGAATGCTATAACACTGCCTGAAAGGATGTCACCTTGACCACCCAAATAACATACAACCGAGATACCTTCGAGGACTCCATGAGATCCCCCAATGGAAAATGTTTAGTATAAGAACTAGGTCTATACATGAAAACATAGTAAATATCATGATCATTGTATGAATCCACTTTGTATTGAAATTGCAAGTTCCCACAATTGATCACATCTGACATTCTGATGGCGTTCCCGAACACTTTTTACTGTTTCCAGTACCAATTCCGGCCTTTGCGATGTGTAATTTTCATTTACAGCATACACGACTTCCTGAATTTGTTCATTTGGGTCATCCATATGCGATATGAGATTGTTGAGAAAACCCTTTATATCAGTCTTTCTAGAGGATGAAGATGCTACACTTAGGAAGTTTGAAATCGCAGGTAATATCCCAAGACGAACAACATCATTGTTGTCATCTAACCGCTTTTGTAATGATTTTCTCACTACTATTATCTGTTCATCATCCAGAACAGAGCCAACAAACCGAACAATATGCTCAATAACATGGCAGCTAACAAGACATGTATCAGTGGAATAATCTTGTTCTAAGTAGGCTATCACAACGCAAAGAAATTGTTGTGAGTGTAATAAAACTACTAAATGCTCCTTATTGCACAGATCTCGTCTTAGAAATGTCTCAAGTGCACTCATTGCCCAAAGATGAATCTCTATTGCAACCTTTCCAATATGCCACACTAAACAGGGTGGCAATAATCCACCAATGGTCTGTAATGCATGTGGTTGCCACTAAATCCCTAATTCATGAAACTCAAATAATTTATCCAATAACTCCACAAAACATAATCGTAGTATAGGATCCTTCTATGGATTCAAGCAATCGCCAAATACTTCCAACAATGTCCCCAGATAAGGACCCACACAATTTCCAGTGTTTTGAAGAAATGCTTTAAAGAGAAACGTTCCAGATGAACTCCCCAACCATTCAGAATACCCAGCTATAACAACTCCAAGAAGAGCTTATTTATGCATTGCATACAATTCTTTTCTAGAAGACAACCCAACTACAGAGGCAAGATTATTAATCAACAGAGTAGCGTGTTGTTGTAATTGTCTATCATCAAAAGGTTGAAGCTGAAGCAACGCCATTGATAATTCCAAAAAAGATGGCATGCATAATGCTCCTCCTTTCTCTATCAGACTTGCCAAAATTTGTACCACCCATAACACCAATAACAAATAGTTGTCTATTTAATTCCTTCACTTTGGAAACTTGAAGTGAAGACACATCCAGACGCGGTCCAGAAAAATGTGCATTAGAACCAGTTTCCATGAAGTCTTCAACCTTTAATGTTACCATTGTCCTAGCTATGTCTGGCCTTGTTACTCTTCTATAACACTCCCGAAAATTGTGGATCAATCTTTGTCTCTTCCTTTATCTCCTCGTTTGAATTCTGTAACTAGAATTTTGGTTTTTTTGGAAAGAAGGATCGTGAAAAATGTAAGTTTTCTACTAATTGTTCTTCTCATTTGCTCGTGATAGAGGTTTTGTGTCTGCGCTGACATTTTGACACATGGATGGTAACTTGGATACTTTTGTTTCCCTTTAGCGTGCCTGGAATTTTTTAGGGACATAAAACAAAATTGTGTTGAAACAATCAGCAAAATTTTTGTTCTTGTGATCTCTTTGGACACGTTAAACATGCAACAATCGTTTCGAATGTACACCATGTTTTTCTTGAGGACTTATCTGACCTGTATTTCCCAAGTAATAGTATTTGGAAGGTATCCCATTTTGAAGTGCAACTATCAATGCATGTTCCCTCCATATGCAAGGTAAGTAAATTGTCTTCTAACAACTACAATTACAAAATCTTCAGGTTTGAAGCTTAATTTGGATAGCAAGTCCTCTTATATCATGCCTTGTTAAAAGTTCTTGATACTCTCTTGCACTATCTTGGTTTCAATCAACCATGATCTTATTCTCTGAACAATTATCCGCATTAAAATGGCTTCATTTATGAGTAGCAATTGGTAATAGGTAGGAAGACAAGGAACAGAATCTCTTCATCTGTGTGACAAGTTGGGCCATCAGGTTTCCCAAGGTATATCAAAGAATCACGATCATAACCCATAAATACATCTGACGCATTTATGAAATTCAAGGAAGTTTCTCCATTTTTCCACAGAGATGATCTTGATCAGTTGTAGAATGTAGCTTTGCTGGATGTCAATGTTCTACGAACAACTTCCCTATTTGCAAAGCCTTGCACCAAAATAGCCCCTATATCGATGTGTTGTGCAATTGTAACTACCAAGCTTTTCTCATCCCACTTTAATGTCTTTAAGAGACTTTCAACCTGAAGTTTGCACGTTTTAAGGCCTTGAGCTTCTCATTGAAAATCATTTCTTGATTGAAAACATTATTGCTACAAAGATTCCAGATTGACCCTTTTGTTTTCGCAAGATCACCAACAAAACTATAATTTTGACCGAGGAATTCTTGCAGGTGCTTTTCTTTAATGTTCTTTGACACTTTTTCCCTTGTGAGATTGCCATACTTCTCTTTTTTTTACTATGTGCAAGGCTGCTATGAGCTGAAGCAAAATTCTGATTACAAGAATATCTTGATTAGATAGGACCATTTCATATTCCCCTTAATTTCAATTTTGTCAGATGTTGGGAAAGCATCAGTTCTAGTGCCATCATTCAGACCAAAACATTAATGGTTGCTTGCTGCAATATTTTCAACATCTAAACATACTGATGCCATAATAGAAGCCTCTGAATTTGCAACTTTATCTTGTTCAATATCATGGATTTCATAGAAGAATGATTTTTATGGTTTCAATAGGCATAGAGCCATCTCGCCAAAGGCTTTTGAAAGTATCCATATTAGAAGAAAGGGGCAGTGACATCATCCTAGACAAGCCTTCCTAGGTAGGCCTAGCAACATCCTTATCTAATGCAGGCTCAGAATTCTGTTTCCTCTTGGCCTTCTTTGCCTTTTACCATTCAGTGAATTTTTCATAAACAGGAGTCAATCATTCATTTGATCATATCTTCTGATCCGGGAGCCGGTTTTGGGAGTGTGATATACCGTTGGAAATATTTTTCTGAGCTACTTCTAATGGACACACTTGTGACATTTTTTGCACTAAAGATCATGTGAAAAATATCTAACAAAACCAGACATAGTAAGAGCCCATTTTGATCACTGGTGACAACCTGCGAAGACTAGAACTAACATTGGCCTTATTGGGGATGGCAGCTCCTTGGAGGTGTCAATAACACCATAGACCATGTGCCTCATCCATTGGGTAATAAGGTGAAATAGCTGCAAACCCAAAACAACTTATACCAATCCAAAAACATAGACACACTGCAACCTATACATAAACAAATGCTGGAAACGAAATGTTGCCTTGGGCAGCTTATTTATGCAAATGCCTTCCCTACTTTGTGGCAAAATCAATAGATCAAGTGATGTTGTAATGCTAGATCAACCAATCAAGTAACTGTGACAAGGGTGCTGCTTGAAAGTGCTTGAAACAAATCATAATTGAAAATGTTGACAGCCATACATGCACAAAATGAGTCTGGTTGTGTAAAAGGCATTCTAGTTTGTCATTCAAACTGAAATTTGTTTCCATGTACGTTGCAATAGGATCAAAGAAACACCCGGATGCCGGTGATCATGATGCAATTAATGGCGATTAGATTGAAGGACGGCGGGCGGCTTGGCCACATGTCCACCCGCTTCCCCTCCCAGGCCAATTTATGGCAAATTCCTGGCGACTTGCAGGCACCATTACTATGGTGCTAAAGTCGAGAAATCTACAGCGAGCATACAGATATGGCCTCCACAGACCATAATTCATTCTTCGCTCCCCTGATAAACTGCTCTTTCCCTCCTCAGGCTGTGGAGCCGAGCTCTCGCACCATCACTGGTAGACAATGTTGGTTGCTCAACTGCGTGGATGTGGGAAATGGGTACCATCCCAAACGACCCATTGTAAGTTGAATTATGCTCAAAACCCCTCTGTTTTTCCTCTGAATAGCCATTACAGGCCCAGAAATTCCTCTACTTCCCCAATTGTTAGATCTAAGATTAATACAATCATGGTGTGCATTCGACATCGCATGCACAGTAGAAGAGGGGGCAGTCGTGGTGGAAGCATTCGTCCCCCCGCTATGCCCAACCCTGAACCTGCTTCTCCCTCCTCTTCCCCATCCATTACTCATTCCCATGGCACCTTCTCTAGCAGATACCCAGACACACGCAGTGGTAGAGGGTAGTCCCAGGTCAATGGTGACCGCAGAATGAATGTTGCCACCCATACTGCCAATTTTCCCCTTCCCCCTCATCCCTCTCACCATACGACTCAATTCCACTTCCATAGTCCTCTACCTCAGCCTATCATCACAGCCACTGTTACCATAACCTTCATTAAGGAAATTAACCCGCAAGAAACTTAGACAAGAAACAGCAGCGAGCAGTAGAGGGTCACTCAGCGGAACAGGAATGCCCGAGATCCAGGAAAGCAGCACATGCTTGAGAATTTTGCCACCCCGCATGGCAAGGAGCTGGTTGGCAACTAGCATGCCACTGATGGCAGAGTAGGAGGCACAAAGGCAATTGGTGACGTCCAGGGCGACACGTCAGGGAAGCATGCAGTAGAGGGTAGCTTTGTTGGCACTCAAGCAGTTTGTGGCATATCGCACGACACGTCAGCAGAGGAGAAGGATTGGTACGAGTATGCGTGTTGAATTGTTGAAGAACCCACTACAGACGACTTCTAGGGGGTCCATCTTGACTGATGACTAGGTTGCCAGGTGTCGCCTTACCGCTCGTTGGAGGTTTCATATTGTCTGAGGTTTTATCCTGTGTTTTGTTTTTTAAGCATTCCTTCTGGCTTGGTTTGCTATCTTTCAATCTAGGTCCCTTGTGCGAGATTTTTTATGTTAAAACTCGAGACTCCTATGTGGGTCTTTTCTTATGTTCTCACGGACTGGTTTCCCCTCGATGGGGAAGTCGTGTTTAGGTTTGTGATATTTTTTGACAAAATTCTATTCAGCACTATAGAGGTCGGTGCCTCGTTGTATTTTTATTTTGTTTCATATCAATAGAATAGTATTACTTAGAAAAAAAAATAGAATCGAAGAAACCAGACTCTGTTTTCTGCCCTAACTCCTCAACATAGGCCTCTAATTGCAAATTGTCAATGTAAATATCCACGGGCAGCCCTATTGTTTCTTGTTTTGAAGGAGGGAGAGTTTCCAAGAACTTTTTGGGATCTCAGAATTCATATGATTTAATTTAAACATCCAATAGTTCAATTTCATTTTCTAATCTTTCAGCAACTAAGCCAAGAAAACAATATTTTCTTTCTGGTGTGAGTTGGCTGGATTTCAGACAAAGAAACACTGATGTCGAGAAATCCTTATCAATCTAAAATTTTGCTAACTCATCCCTTAAAGTCAATAACATTCCACCAGATAAAGGATTTTCCACATACCCTATCATCGGTGATTACCATCAATGCTCTGAAATCTAGATTCGTTGGCAGTGAAGTCGCTCTAAAACTCTAAAGCTCAAGATCTTGAACAATGGAGTCACCAAGTAGATGATTTCAGCCTTCATATGTGTCTGACCGCTGTCCACCATCAGCAACCAAATCTGCAACTTGAATGATCTTCCCTGGAGAAGATCTGTCACCACAATCCCCGGCAATTGTGCCAAATGTTAGCACTCAGGATTGTACCTCAAGGTTGAGAAAAGGAAATCCCGAGGTAACCACAGACCAAGCTTTCGATCTGGCATCTAGCCCTGCCAGACCAAAGAGGGCTCTCTCTTTGCCAATGAAGGGTGGCTGTAATAAATGAATCTTAAGCTAGGTATGAAGTGCGGTGATTTGTTTGAAATTTTTGGGTCGAAAACAGCAAGAGAAAGGACATTGGGCGACGGAGTCGATGTCGGTTTTCGCCGGCAAACTTGGGGCAAAGTAGGTGCAATGCTCAACCAGATAAAACATGTAAATGAGAGAAGAAAAGAGGAGAAAGCCCGCTGCCCTGCAGGCATCAATCAGGGGATGGATCTACAATGGTAGCGTTAGAAGAAAAAAAACACAGGGTTACTCAACAGAGCATCTAACACAGGTTGGATTCTGCAAAGATAACTACTACATTTAATAACAAATCATTGCAAAAGGAGCATCATGCATGGATGGATTCCTAACAATTCTCTTAGATAATGTTGTAACAAGAATTAGCAGAAAAAACAAAGTATGTAAGTGAATTTACAAGAAAAACATGTTGGACATTAAACACCGTGATGGATCCCAAATCTAAAGGGCAAAAATTGCTCCATTAAAATAATATTCAGGAAAATCTTTACAAAGTCCAAAGCAGCCTCATTCTGTTGCAAAATCGAACCCTTACATCTTCAAAAACTTTCCTACATATACGTTATTACATCTTAATTTGATTTCCTAAACATAGGAATCAGAAAAACAAAATCAAAATCAAAACCAAATATGTGTTGTAGTCAAATAACATAAATTAATATTATAACTAAATAATGTAATTAAATCTCATCAAAATAGAAAAATTGATTTGCTGCCACAAGTCGAATTGTCTACCGAAGTTTGTTTTGGAACCATCGCTGGAAATCTGGGATAATCTGGGATGCTGATCAAATCATCCTCCACCTGTGCCCTATAGATGCCTTGGATTCCCAAAATCTTTGCCATCTGTTTATTGAATGATTTGAATACTACCACATGTTGAAGTTTTCTACTGTGGATTAGCCCTAAAAATCAGTGATCGATCCTTACTGTTGATATTATGCATTGAGAACTGAGTTCCCCCTTAGCTGTTGCCTTAGAATTCGGAGATGTGTTTTGACTGTCGATTTTGTTTGTCCAGGCATTCTCTGTGGAAAAACCACAACATCAAGTTTCGTACTATGCCCTTTCATTTAATTAGCTATTATGTCTCCCTATCTAGCCCATGAAGAGAATATTGTAACATTTCCTGAAAGGATGTCATCTTGACCACCCAAATAACATACAACTGATATACCTTCCAGGACTCCATGAGATCCCCCAATGGAAAAGGTTTAGCATAAGAACTAGGTCTAGACATGAAAACATAGTAAATATCATGATCATTGTACGAATCCGCTTTGTATTGAAGTTGCAAGTTCCCACAATTGATCACATCTGACATTCTGATGGCATTCTCGAACACTTTTCATTGTTTTGAGTACCAATTCGGGCCTTCGTGATGTGTAATTTTCATTTACATCATACACGACTTCCTGAATTTATTCATTTGGGTCATCCAGATGCGATATGAGATTGCTAGAAAACCCTTTATATCAGTATTTCTAGACGATGAAGATGCTACATTTAGGAAGTTTGAAATCACAGGTAATATCCCAATACGAACAACATCATTGTTGTCATCTAACCACTTTTGTAATGATTTTCTCACTACTGTTATATGTTCATCATCCAGAACAGAGCCAACAATCCGAACAATGTGCTCAATAACATGGTAGCTAACATGACGTGTATCTGTGGAATAATCTTCTTCTAAGCAAGTTGTCACAACGCGAAGAAATTGTTGCGAGTGTAATAAAACTACTAAATGATCCTTACTACACAGATCTCGTCTTAGAAATGTCCCAAGTGCACTCATTGCCCGATGACAAATCTCTGCAGCAACCTTTCCAATATGCCACATTGAACAAGGCGGCATTAATCCACCAATGGTCTGTAATGCATGTGGTTGCCACCAAATCCCCAATTGATGAAACTCAAATAATTTATCCAATAACTCAACAAAACATAATCATAGTGGAGGATCCTTCTCTAGATTCAAGCAATCAGCATATACTTGCAACAATGTCCCCAGATAAGGACCCACACAATTTCCAGCATTTTGAAGAAATGGTTTAAAGAGAAATGTTCCAGATGAACTCCCCAACCATTCAGAATACCCAGCTGTAACAACTCCAAGAAGAGCTTTTGTATGTATTGCATACAATTCTTTTCCAGAACACAACCCAACTGCGCAAGCAAGATTATTCATCAACAGAGCAGCATGTTGCTGCAATTGTCTATCATCATCAAAAGACTGAAGTTGAAGCAACAATATTAACAATTCCATACAAGATAGCATGCATAATGCTCCTCCTTTCTCTATCAAACTTTCCAGAAGTTGTACCACCCATAACACCAATAAAAAATGGTTGCCTGTTTAATTTCTTCACTTTGGAAACTTGAAGTGAAGACTCATCCAGACGCGGTCTAGAAAAATGTGCATTAGAACCAATTTCCATGAAATCTTCAACCTTTAATGTTACCATTGTCCTATTTATGTCTGGCCTTGTTACTCTTCTATAACACTCCCGAGAATGGTGGATCAATCTTTGTCTCTTCCTTTATCTCCTCGTTTGAATTCTACAACTGGAATTTTCGTTTTTTTGGAATTAAGGTTCGTGAAAAAATTAAGTTTTCTACTAATTATTCTTCTCATTTGCTCCTGATACAGATTTTGTGTCTGCGCTAACATTTTGACACATGGATGATAACTTGGATACTTTCGTTTCCCTTTAGCGTGCCCGAAATTTTTTTGGGGGCATAAAACAAAATTGCGTTGAAACAATCGACAACATTTTTGCACCTGTGATCTCTTTGGATGCGTTAAACAAGCAAAAATTGTTTCGAATGTACACCATGTTTTTCTTGAGGACTTATTTGACCTGTATTTCCCAAGTAATAGTATTTGGAATGTATCCCATTTTGAAGTGCAACTATCAATGCATGTTCCCTCCATATGCATGGTAAGTATATTTTCTTCTAACAACTACAATTACAAAATCATCAAGTTTGAAGCTTAATTTGTATAGCAAGTCCTCTTATATCATGCCTTGTTAAAAGTTTGTGATACTCTCTTGCACTATCTTGGTTTCAATCAACCATGATCTTGTTCTCTAAACAGTTATTAGCATTAAAATGGCTTCATTTATGAGTAGTAGTTGGTAACAGGCAAGAAGACATGAGGAACATAATCTCTGCATCTATGTGACAAGTTGGGCCATCAGGTTTCCCGAGGTATATCAAAGAATCACGATCACAACCCATAAATACATCTAACACATTTAAGAAATTCAAGTAAGTTTCTTTGTTTATCCACATACATGACCTTGATCAGTTGTAGAATGTAGCTTTGCAGGATGTCAATGTTCTACGAACAACTTCCCTATTTGCAAAGCCTTACATCAGAATAGCCCCTGTATCGATGTATTGTGCAATTGTAACTACCAAGCTTTTCTCATCCCACTTTATAGTCTCTAAGAGACTTTCAACCTGAAGTTTGCACGTTTTAAGGCGTTGAGCTTCCCATTGAAAATCATTTCTTGATTGAAAACATTACTGCTACAAAGGTTCCAGATTGACCCTTTTATTTTCACAAGATCACCAACAAAAGTATAATTATGACCGAGGAATTCTTGCAGGTGCTTTTCTTTAATGTTCTCCGACAATTTTTCCCTTGTGATATTGCCATACTTCTCTTTTTTTACTATGTGCAAGGATGTAATGAGCTGAATCAAAATTTTGATAACAACAATATCTTGATTAAATGGGACCATTTCATATTCCCCTGAATTTAAATTTTGTCAAATGTTGGGAAAGCATCAGTTCTAGTGCCATCATTCAAACCAAAACATTAATGGTTGCCTGCCACAATATTTTCAACATCTGAACATACTGATGCCATAATAGAAGCCTCTGAATTTGCAACTTTATCTTGTTCTAGTATCATGGATTTCATAGAAGAATGATTTTTAGGGTTTCAATAGGCATAGAGCCATCTCGCCAAAGGCTTTTGAAAGTATCCATGTTAGAATAAAGGGGCAATGACATCATCCTAGACAAGCCTTCCTAGGTAGACCTAGCAACATCCTTATCTAATGCGGGCTCGGAATTCTATTTCCTCTTGGACTTCTTTGCCTTTTATCCATTGAGCGAATTTTTCATAAACAAGAGTCAATCATTCATTTGGTCATATCTTCTGATCCGGGAGCTAGTTTTGGGAGTGTGATATACCGTTGTGTTAGGGCCTAAATCTACCTCGGGCTGAGAAAGGTAGGTCTAGGGTAACACCAAACCACGCTTGACCTAGTAGCTAGCCCTACCAAGTCGGGAGAGGGCTCTCTCCTTGTCAATATCAAAGAAAATATGGCAAGTAAGGCTTGAGATGACTGGTATGAATACTAATTTTAGGCTAGGTATATATGCTCAGAGGATTTTGATTGATTTTAATGGTTGGTTGCTGGATTAGATGAGAAAGGCAGCTTTGGGTCGAGGAAATCAACTCAGATTTGCAGAGGTTTCTGTGGGGCAAGGTAGGCAAGTGTTTTAGCACTTTGAAATGAATGTGATGGTGAGTCTAAAGACTGGTGAGGAGTTGGAGAGGGCATGCAAGTTTCATGAATCCTCTTCAAACAACAGAAAACATTTATAACTAAATAAAACCCTAAGGCAGAGCACTGAACATTAATGGATTCCACCCTTTAATCTTGATTCATCTAGTTATGCTGAAAAGATAGATGATGGCACATACACACATAAGATAAACTGAAATGGCAAAGGAGAAAGCAATCCTAATTCACATTACCACAAGAATCCCACAAAATTCTGCAAAACTCTTGTTCATTTCCTTGCCAAACTGCACAAGTGATTTACAAAGTAGCTCAATGCATCCACAAGAGTCCAACCTTGACAAATGACTAAGAAAGTACAAGATATAGGCATGAAACCACCTATGCTAGCCATCAGGGGTCGAATCCATGAGTCAAGGAGCTGTTTCAACAAGATCTAAACTAGGAACTGAAAAATAGGCAGTGGAACAGCTTGCCTCTAAAACTATGGAAACGGATTCATTCATCCTTAAACCAACTCTAAACTGATGCATCTACCTCCTCAAGTCATATTTCATCATATTTACATCATAGTACATCAAGTTACATCATATTACATCATCAATTTACCAAAGAGAGAAGAAAAAATCAAACTGATAGCAAAATGGGCGAAATTCTGAACAAACAAGGAAAACTGGAAAACTTTTCTCCTATGTGTAGCGCCACTAATCTTATGCGTAGTGCTTTTTACATGCCAGTTTTGGAAGTCTTCGCGAAGTCCAAATCAGGTGCAGAATAGCTCATTGGAAAGCTTGGTGAGTCTACTTTCTGGGACAACTTGAATTTTTTTATTTGGAGTCCATTTACCCCTCCAAAAATGAAATCTCCCAAGACTTCTTCCTGTGTGGCAAAAAAGTGGCAAAGAGGGCACTTTTTGGGTGTGTTTGGCCCTTTTGGATGTCCAAAACTTGTCAAAAATTCTCAGCCATTTCTAAGCATGCATAACTTTTCATGCTAATTCCAAAAATGTAAACATTTTTGCAAATGGAGGCCCCCATCAAAAGCATAGCGCTTGCTGGAAAAACCTGGTTTTTCATTAAATTTTTCAAAAATGACAAAAAATGCTCTGAATTCCTTGAAATTTGGCATGAGTGATTCTTTTTAGGTGCTTTACTGGGCCAATAATGCTTCATCCGAGATCTTGAGTTTATCATGCTCTTTCTTTTCTCCTTAAGGCCTTCCATGGAACTGTCACTAAGGGTTTCTTCCTCCATTTCATACTCACTATCCATCTCTATTTTTTTCCCTTGGTTTTGAAAAATGTGGTTGTATATGGATGTTTGGAAATAAGGTGAAGGATTGAGATGGGCAGAGTGTGTGTGAAAATGTATGTTGAACAGAGTTTAGGGATGATTAGGGTTTTAGAGAGAGTGGGTAGAGTTTGATGATGTGATTAGGGCTTGTAGGGTTTGGGAAGTAGTGTAGGGTTTGGGAGAGTGGGTAGGGTTTTTAGTGATGTGAATAGGGTTTGTAATGAAGTGGGGGTAGTGAAAATGTAGAATGTGGGAATTAGGGTTTAGGAATAGGGTATGCAACCACTAGTGCAATGAAGAAAACTAGGGTTTCACCCTAGAAGCTAGGGTTTCAGTTTGAAGAACACAAAACACCAATCTTAGTAAACAAATCCTAGCACACAAGATAGGATTCATGTACTTACTTGTTTAGAGGGAGAAATTCAAGTTTTGAGGCAAAATGGTGAAATTTGAAACAATTTGTAGCCCAACTTCTAGATTCATAGCACACTCACCCAAGTGCATAGTGCACTTTGTATGCATAACGCCCGAACAAAACTCAGTGTATAACCTGCACGAGGTGCGTAGCGCCAATTCTATGCATAGCACCAGCTGACAAGTGCGTAGTGATTTTTGAAGGACACTTTTGGAGGCTTTCCCAGTGTCCAAATTGAGCGTGTGATAGCTTGTTGGAAATATTATCAAGTCTAATTTCCAAAACATCTTGAAGTTTCCAATTTGGAGGTCATTTGCCCTATCAAAAGTCAAATCTCCCAAGACTGGTCAAAATGTGCAAAATGAGGCTGCCTAAATGCAAAGTGTTGTTGCAGTCAACTTTTGAAGGTCGTCCTCAACTCAAAATTGAGCTTAAGATAGCTCATTGGAAAGCTCTCTCTGTCTAGCTATCATTTCACTCATCAAGAAAGTCATTTGGCCAACCAAGCTAGGAGAAATCTTGATTTTCCCAAGGCCATGCCAGAAGTGCAGCAACCCTCCTGAGGCAACTTTATTTTTGACATTTCTCTAAAACCATGACACCTGTGTAAAAAGTGAAGGAGGTTTTTCTTCCTTGGCCTATTCTAGACAAAAACCTCTCTCATTTGTCCCAAATTAATTTTTTCTTGCTCAGAAACATCATTTGAGTAAAACCTATCTCGATGTGTGTAATAGGGGATTTGTCGAAATGAAGTGAAATGAAGGGGATAAGGGGCTTCTAAATCCTTGAGGAATTTCTGGGAAGATTGAGTGAGGGCAACGGGTCCAAAAGGGAGAAACATAGGCTTAGCCTAGAAAATTGCCAAATTATAGCAAGAAACTAGGGTTTGTGGAAAAATGGGGAATTTGAGGGATATCAGTGATGAGAAGTGCTTAATAAGGTACATTAAGGATAGGGGAAGGTGTATGAACATAGGGACACAATTTTTGTTGATGATTTGACTATCCAAGAAAAATTACCTTCAAAACCCTAGGAGAGGGAAATGAACCTTACCCAAGTACAACTGAAGCACGAACAATGTGTAAAATGACCCATTGGAACCTGAAATGATGATGACAACTCTCTAAATGATGGTACACTCAGATGAATGGTGACATGGACCGACATTTGGACAACTTTGAAAGGAGTGAAAACAAATCCTAGACCTAATACCTAGTGACCAAATTTTGCTTGAAACCTCACTGAAATGACAAAATTTGACTTTGACACCCTAAGACCACTTTGTAAGAGCATATTTGATTACTGGTGGAAGGTTTCAAAGACTGACACTAACACGTTGGAAATATTTTTCGGAGTTGCTTTTGATGGACACGCTTATGACATGTTTTGCATTGAAGATCATTTGAAAAACATATAACAAAAGCAGACATAGTAAGAGCCCATTTTGATCACCGGTGATAGCCTACGAAGGCTGGAACTAAAACTGTCGACACAGGTTAAACATCACACAGGCACTGCCTTGATGAATTTGTGTCATGATTTTTCAAGCCTACATAAAAGAGTGCGCTCATGAACTTGTTGTAGACTGAGCATGTGTGAGCAGCTGCCTTTGACACTTATCAATCAAACATAAAAGCGAATATGGAATGAATGGTCACAAGATCCATAGTAGGATCCAAAATTCAAGTGTAGACTGAATTTTGGAGGTTGTTTGTCACAACGAAAATACTTGGCAAAACACTGGTAGAAATCTAGCTTATTTGCCCTTGTCAAATCTTTTGTGCAGATTATTATTGATTCATTGTATAGATTACTATGGCTTCCCCACTTAGCCCGTAGATATAGTCCCCTTCATCCCTTTATTAGTTGAACAAAATCATAAAGCTAGCCATATCGCAATGTTTCAAATCAGGGGAAGGGTAATGTTATTTGCAAGCTTAAGATATTTAGAGTATAGTTTTTAATCTTTGGTGTTGCTCTACTACCAGTAGGCCTAGACAGTACCCCGACGAAGTCACTTCAAGAACACAAGCATTGCTTCACTGCCAGCGAGCCTAAATAGTACCCCAGCGAAGTTACTTGCTTCACCTCCCTACATAAGAAGCCTTTTTCTTCTTTCACCCTTTATTTATTTATTTTATATAGGACTATGCATCAACACTTATTTATTTCTTGGGGTGGAAGAGGAATCTTGACTTATTGAGAGCAGAAGAGGTTGTTCCTTAAGAGAAGCATATATAAGATCTCTTGTATTAGTTTGCTCATTTAGATTTCCCCTTGTCCTTCTCTACTTGATTGAATTAGCGCGAAAAACATCAAAACATAAAAAACCGGGCATAGAAACGAGGCTCCTATAAAAGATATGAGTGTCATCGTTTCACACAAATCTCTCCTTACGCAAGGATTTTATTTTCCATCAAAACATCATCGACCAAACAATATGAAACCAAGATAAAGATGGAGGACTAAAGGTTAGCCAAATGTTGCAGTGTCACAAGACCCTTTTCTATTTTGCCACATTGCCTTTTGAGCCAAGCGAGAACAACTTTCATGTGAAGTTTTATTAAACAAGAAAGACAAGACAAGGCATAACAAGAAGACAAAAGAAAAACCAGAGCATAAGTAAACCTTAACTTGAAATGGAGCATAGAAAACAAACAAATCAAATAAGCTAAATCTAAGGACTAGTGCGGGATCATGCAATGTAACTAGAGATCTAAATGCACCTAAACCTACTCCTATCCTAACATGATAGAAGATGAGGGCTAAGTGTAATGGAATTTCCAATGTAACCACCTTAATTTCTCCCAACATGCATGCACAAATATACAAGCGATTAAAAAATATATAAAACAATGTGCAATAGAAAAGATAAGTATTTGAATAAATTGCACAACAAATTGAAGGTCTTGTCAGTTAGCAGAAAGATATGCCATAACCACTACTTCTATCCAGCTTGCATTCTTACCTTTTCGATGAAAACCACAATTAAATAAACCTCAAAATCTTCTTACGAATGTATCTTCATCTGCATTGTACTCCTTACCAAGCTTGAGGAAATATTGAAACTTGTTATTTGCGACAGGTCTTTCCAAGTAAGATTGATCCAACTAGTTAGTGATTGGATCATGAAATTTAAAACAATTCTCTTGAGAACCCTGAAATCTTTGAAAAGATGAATTTTGAATTAAAGTGTGGGATCGAGATGAGAATCTTGTGAGGGAAAATGAATCTTATCATGTTCAGAAGGCTTGTCAAGATAATGAGGACCTGACATAACCATTGGCGAATGTTGAAGTGCCTCAGCTACTTGACAAGTATATGAATAGTGAGATAAGCATAAAGATTAATCAATGTGAAACAACTGTCATTATATATACTGGTGGGAAAATGATAAAACAAATGAATGTTAATATTATGATCAGGTGGATCATTTGTGGCGTAAGATTCTTGATTAGAAGATAACAAAGATAGGTTAGTCCGAATAGTTTTGCAAATGCCTTGAATAATAGAATTATCTCCCTCACATGATAAATACAACAAACCATTTCCTTGTAACTGGTTACACATTGCAATAACATCATAATCATTGAAAGAAGTAAAAAGGAATGCCAGTATATCAAAGACATGAAACCAGTCGTGATACAATGAATGGAGAAGAATTTGATTCATAAAATAACTCATGCATTCACTAGCACTCAAGAGGATTTCAAGTGCGATGAAGAAACAGATTAATTGTATTACATTCACAAGAAAAACCAAGAGCTAACTATTTTGAAATGCATCTAATAGACATTATTCCTTTGGCCAAAGGTAGTCTTTGAAATGATCAACTTCGCAGTTCCATGAGTCTATGAGAGATACATACTCCAAACCCACTTTAAGTACAAGAGCCTTGCATGGATAATAATCAACTAAAATAGAATCTTGAATGTGATCAAAAGATGAATCTTGAAAGTTCTAAAGACTATATCTGAAATACCACATCTTTCAAGAAGGAATTTACATCCAATGAAACCACACGAAGAAAATAATTTTGAGAGAAAAACTAGATCTAACTTAGTTAAGGGAACTTACCAAAGTTGCAAGATCCTAACATAACCATCAACATAAGTTGAAGTGCTTCGAGTTCTTGACAAGTCCTAAAACTTTCAAGGATTGTAAAATCACATTCTAAAGATTGAACCATATCATGCATGGTGTGAGGATAGTTGCTTCTAGTGGTTTCAATGAGACCTTTACCAACCAGATGGTAGCCATATATGTCACTGATTTGATCGGATTTTACAATTTCAATAACCAGATTAGTCAAGTCGAAAGATTCTTCTAATCGCAAATCTAGAGATATATGAATCGAAGAAATTTCATGAGCAAGCTAATTTGAAGAGTTGTCTTCATGCAAAACAAGAGATGATAAGGGATGGAAAGAATATTCAATGATCCCTTTTTCATCATATATAACCTCAATACCTTGTGTCGATTGAGAAGTTAAATCATCGGAGGAATAACTTGAAGAGCATGGAGTATCTTCATCGCAAGTATATGCATACGGTTGAACATAAGGGATAGTGAGGTGGAAAGGAAGTTTCCATCAGAACATTTTCTTTGATTGGATCAAATTTTGGATGAGACACCGAAAGGTCAACTGATGCACTTGGGCATTCATCATCACATACATCAACAGAGTCACCATCGTTAGGATGATTGTTTTTCAAGATTTTAGATTGATTAAGCAAACAAATGTCATTTGATTCACTACCAACATTAGTAGATTCAAAATCAACCAGGAACGGAAGAGAATCATCTTGACATGGGGGACTTTGAAAGAGGAAATAAAGATAAAGATTCTCTTCATTTTACTAATCCTCTACCTGTGTAATGTGACTACCTTGTACGCGATCGCAATTTGAACCAGCAACTTGAAAACCAAGAGAGTGAGAAGAACTAATTAGGGGATAAGATCGATCAAGTGGTTCATGGTACAAAGAGTCATAACATGTAGATGATAGAGGATAACAGATGTCTAACAATTTCAGCGGAATCAGATTCAAGATTGAGGTTAAGAGTGCTAATGTCATCTTGAGGAATGAAAGTATTAGTCTTCACCCTACGCTCCATGAACCATTCTAATGTTTATTCCATTGAATATGAATCATAAGAGGTGGATGAAGGTTGAAGAGATGGATTGGTAATTTGCTTTGTGGGTTTCCCAACTTCAACATCATCACAAGGAGGCATCCATATCGAAACTAAAAAGGGAGGAGGATAAGGAACAAAAGGAATAGTAGGTTCCTCCTCTGAGATTAGAGGTGTCTCGTGATTTACAAGAGTTGGGAAAGCAAAAGCATCAAGGGGTTCCAATTCACCATGAAAAGATATATGAACCAAACGCTCAAACTTTTGTTTCAAGAAATCCTAATACGTGTCTTCTTTGGGAAATTCATAACAAAGGTGAAGGAATCGATCAGAGAAATCCTCAAATGATTCATTAGGTTTCATTCTTAGTTGATTAATTATTTTAAGAACATCCCGGTAATCATACCTATCAAATAATAAATGAAGCTCCATGATGAGGTGTTCAATAGAATGAATGGAAGCGGGTGGTAGGGTATCACACCATCAGCTAACTCGACATTTAAATGTGAGGCAGAAAATAATATAAGCCACATCTTGATAATCAACTTCATAGTGTTCACAAAAATTAAGAAAAATAGACACATTATCGGTAATGGATGTATCACCCTCACTATCAAACTTAAATTGTGACAAGTCATCAAATTGTTCTACAAAGATGAAAGTTTACAAGGCGATAGGTTTGAGAAACATTTTGAGATTATTATTTGGGGATGAGCCATTTAAGATAAGACATTAAAAACACACTCAATGGTCACAGCTTGTCATCTTGCCCTCCTTCTAGTTCCATTTGTTGACAGTGCTCGAAACACATCAACCAAGAGGGTCTCCTCAATGACAAGTCCCAATTAGAATTCGCATTGTTTGGTGTAGGAGTCCTTCTGGAAATAAGGCTCAACTGCCATATATTCTTAGAGATATGCCTTGGCTACAATTTTCAACATGAGAGAGTAATGCATAGGTACTTTCGAATTAACAAGTGAGTATGCCTTGTGGAATGTTCAACTGCAAAATGTATCAGGGTTCTTCTACCAAAAGGGGAGAAAAAAGTCAGCCTTTTAAAGACAAGTAATAGTATTAATCTAGAAAAGATACATGAGAATGTACATATGGATGAATCATTGGTAAACTAGAGAAATATTTAACATATAAGTAATGATTGTTAAAACACATACAACACACCTTCAACAAGATAAGTACCAAAGCCACTGAAACAGTAAAATTTCCTTAGTACAGATGAAGACAACATACACCACAAACATTCAAAGAATAGTCTTACAATATTTATGACATACGCATGAAAGTGTGTTGTCTCAACGAGCTTGTGAATTAAGAAAAATTTCCAAGATACATCAAGACAGTGAACACCACTATCCCCAATAGTGGAGCATTAGAGAAACCACTTTCTCCACCAAAAGAATTATTTTCCTCTTTAATTCCTAGTAGGAGGAGCCACAGTGAAAAGTCATTTATAGGAGCGATAAGGGTGTATATATAACAAATAGGATGATCATTTACCTCCCTTGTGACTCTTGGGCTACCCTCATGATTGTTTGACTTTTCTACGACCTTTCACTTCCTACATGACTTTTCAGATTCTATACATGTCTCTTGGACTTCCACTTTACAAGACATTTCTCCAATATTGAATTTACATAATCCATAAATGACGTGACAAATGATGACTAATGATAGGACATAATGTGACACTCGTGACATGGATTGCATGATGATGTGGAAGTATCAAGTCATTCTTTGTTGTTGCTTTCTTTGTGTCTCATGAAAGATGGAACATGTTCTTCTTCTTCCTCCTCCATAACGCTTGAAGGTAGGGAGTCTTCAATGTGATCTTGATTTCCAGTTGTTGTCAAAATCTAGTGTCCTTTTGTCTTTCTTGATTGATCCACTTGTCTTTGCAACTACAAAGGTGTCTTCTAGCAGAGTCTCCTTCTTTTAATTTTTCTTAGGGCTATATTGTTCTTTACTTAGATAATTGCATTTCTTCATTAGCACATTACATTCACCCCATAATATCATAACATTGTTCATATTTACATCATTATTCAAAAACATATGCAACCATATAGAAAGAAAAATATCATCATCGTCAATGCAATAGAACATAAAGGAACAACAAAAGAAAAGCATTCACACATAGAGACACCAAGATTGGTCGAAGACTAGGGAAAATCCCCACAAGGGGGAAAACCCTTCCAAATTCTTCTTCTTATTAGATTATCATAAAAATTTTAGCAAGGAGAGAGCATAATGATCCATATCTTCATCCATACAACTATACAGTAAAATCAGCTAACCAATATCTATAAAATAAACCCAATCATGTTTATACTCAAAACCCTGACTTAGAAACTTGAACTGTCACTGTCTGCGGTCAACTATCAAACTCTGCAGTCAATGAGCGAAAACTTCAGAAGACTGATATTTCATCTTTTAGGTCCCAATCGTACGGAAGAAGAGTTATCCGAGTCGCATACATAGTGAGCAACCCTAACTCTCGGTCGCACACATAGTGAGTTGTTTGTGTGACTTGAAGGCTCCAGTTGCATGCATGAGCCTTTGTCAGAGCGACTGTGGTTGAAATCCTTCTTTGTTGTGCTTGCGATTGAGACCCAAAACCCTAAAACAAAAATGCAAGCTTCGAACCCTCCAATTTCATCTTCGAGCGAGCCTATTCCTCCCTAGACAAGCCTTAGACATATGTGAGCCAAAAATCAAGATAGAAGAGTGTCTCATGATGATGTACAAATGAGGTTGAGGTCACTTGTATTTATAGCCTTCCAAGGGTTTATGGTCAACCTTATCAAATATGCATGTGTGGGATTTTCTTCAAAAGTACACTTTCCCTTATTCGATTTGAGAGATCTTTAGGTCGATTTTGGTCCTCTTGAAAAGAGGAATTCAATGAAACCACCATATTCATCGTATGAGTTGCACAAAGTGGAATTTTACCGCATTTCCATATTTTAACACTCCCTCTCAATTAGGGATAACTCCATCTGCATCATGTCATGAGTATCCCGTCATCAAATCATATCCAATCTCAAGTGTCTCATCATCAAAAGACACCAATGTTTGTCTCTTGATTTTCCTTCCTCATATGCTGAACATTCTCGAATCTAAAAGGAAGTTTTTTTTTTGAGGGGAGCTTATTCTATGTTCCTTTATTCATCGGGGAGCCACTGTTACCACCCGAAATCAGATCAACGGGAATCAATTATACGACCTAAATCATCATCAAAGGGCATATCATCAGGGAGCACATCTCAACCTGGAACCACATCATAAGCATATCTCGACCTAAAATCTCATGGGGGAGTTATACGTCTACAACCCCATATCATGCAATAGGATATCAAACTAAATATTAAAAGATCATATTAAAATATTTATATTAAAAGATTCCTCTCTAACTCAAATATTCATTAATACTAAACATTAAAAGATCACTTTAAAAGATTTCTATTAAAAGATTTCCTCTCTAATTCAAATATTCATGATAATTAAAAGATCACATTAAAAGATTTATATTAAAAGATTTCCTCTCTAATTCAAATATTCATAGGTTACATTATTGATTAATAATAATAAACTTTTTCTATGTTTTCTAATTATTTACACTAATAAACCTTTCATCATATGATCACCTCCCACTACACCTTATAAA